>JAQZBX010053803.1:6186-18895 GCA_029593785.1 Cabassous unicinctus | reverse complement strand
AAAAAAGATCTGATACAAATGGCAAAAAAAAAAACAACACATGAAAAAATGTTCAATATCACCAGCGATTAGGAAGATGAAAATCAAAGGTATATTGAGGTATCATTTCACACCTATTAGAATGGCCACTATTAAAAAGACAGAACTACAAGTGTTGGAGAGGATGTGGAGAGATAGGAACACTTATTCACTGTTGGTGGGAATGTAGAATGGGACAGCCATTGTGCAAGACTGTTTGGCAGTTCCTAAAGAAATTGAATATAGATTTTCCATGTGACCTGGCAATACCGTTACAAGGTATATACCCAGAACTGAGAGCAATGACATGAACAGACATTTGCACACTGATGTTCATACTGACGTTATTCACGATTGCCAAAAGATGGAAACAGCCCAGGTGTCCATTAACCAATGAATGGATAAACAAATTGTGTATATATACAATGGAATATTATGCAGCTGTAAGAAGAAATGAAGTCGTGAAGCATATAACAACATGGATGAAGCTGGAAGACATTGTTGTGTGAAGCAAGCCAGACACAAAAGGACAAATACTGTTATTGTACATTATGAACTAAATATATTGTGTAAACTTATGGATTTAATAATTAGAATACAGGTCACCAGAAAATAGAATGAGGGTAGAGAATGGAAAGCTGAGATTTAATCTGTGCAGAATTGGTAAAATGGTTGTTTATAAATCTTTGTAAATGAATAGAAATGGTGAAAGCGCATCATAGTGTTTGTAACTAGCAAAGCTATTATATGAGTATGACAGTGGTAGAAAGGGAAAATCTAAAGTCATGTATATTACTAAAAGGAAAGCTAAAAAATGTAACATGGGACTGTATAAAATAGTGAAACCTCATGTGAAATATGAATATGGATAATATTGCATATTAAAAAACTGTTTTTACGAAATGTAAGTACAAATAAACTAGAGAAACTGAAACAAAATAGCAGCTATGTATGGCATGGAAAGCGTACATAGGGAGATTGAGAGGTGATGAGGTTTTTTGTCTCTTTTTTATTATTGGAATAATGAAAATGCTCTAATGATTGACTTGATGAATGCACAACCATGTGATTATACCAAATCCTATTATTTGTAAACTTTGGATAGACTATATGCTTTATTTTTATGTATCAATAAAAAGAAAAAAAACAAAAAAAAAAAAGAGAAGAAAACAAAAAGCAAAAAATAATAATAATATGTATCAATAAAATTGATTAAAAAATGAAGCAACAAAATTTTTAAAAAAAGAAATTCTTTCAGAAACAAAGGATGGTTAAAATCTGTCCTTCAATAGCTAAAAATAAGTTATTCAAATAACAAGGCAAGAAATAAATATTTATATTACAAGCTTAATCATAAGCTTAATTATAAAGTGAAATAAAACCTCTAAGGTATTTTTTCCAAGAAGGCTATTACCTAACAATGAAATGACTTATGTATGTTATGAATATGTGATTTAATTCTTTAATGTTACCTTTAAGTGTGAGCATTTTGCAAGAAGTATAGTATCTAGAATCTAGATAAAAAATAAAAATTAAGATTTCAGCCAAACCTTGAATTAATAACTGCAAAATTATCTGGTCAAATCACTACAGTACTGAGCAATGTGGTCATTATTTGATCGTCTGTTGACTCACATACTCAGTAGTAACCAGAGTAAAACAATGAAGATTGAATTGACATATAGCAGCATCCTCACGTGCAGATCGTTCTTTGAATTAACGTGGCTGGACCCACACTGCCTTTTCTTAAGTGAGCTTCATTTCCTATTCTGACCTTCAATCTGTACATTTCCATTTTAAGTTTCTCCATAGGAAAACTTTTCTCAAGTTTCTGTTTAGACTCGTTTGCTCAATGATTTTTAAGCAATGTTTCATTCCACAGGGACTTCTGGTTTAGCATCTATTGAGGCCCAGTCTTTTTTATTTTTAATTGTATGCATGGTTTATCTAAAAAACAAAATCCTTTTTATTACACCATATGCTGGATTTGGACTCTTACATAACTAAGACAAAGCAATGGTAATTGCCTTTTGTGTTGAGAAAACATAGCTAAGGATACATGCATATAATACTGACGTGGTTTCAAGAAGGTTTATGCCATGTAAAGTTAACACATACTTCGGAGTCTGAAGTAAAATGTAAGATTGTCCCTGATATAATTCAATGGAAGCAAGCATCTTTATGACCACTTTCTTGTCATTATTTATTTAGCCTGTGGTCTGGAGACATTTTCTTAAAGTGTTGGAAGGGTTGTCACATATTTGAAAAGTCTAAAATAGTTTAATACTACTGTAAGTTTATAATTATTTGAGAGTAGGACACAAGTTTCCGGTCAGTTTACCTGATGTTTCTCCTCTGGGACTTGCTTTGGGGAGAAAAAAAAAAAAGTTGCGACATATGGTATTATTTTAAAACGGGATGAAAAGTGAAGATTTGGCTTACCTATAGTGTGTTTTGCCCAGGGAGTTGGTACACAGCTGAAGAAACACTGAGCCAAGCGGCAGTCACCATCATCCTAATTCACTGTGGCACTGATTTCTAGGACTGTTGTCAACCGACACTGCAACGTAGCATCCATTTGAAAGCACCATAGATTTAGAATTTTTCTTTGATTATTTTCCGATGTTGCCAAGCCCAAAGCACTTTTTAAAATAATTAAAGCTGCTTCTGCCTGCACAAACCCTTCAGTTAGCTGCAAAGAGACAGCTTAGTTTACGGACTGTCGCCCCGGCAACCATCCACAGTGCATTTAGCTTGGAGAATTGAAAGCAGGACAATCTCATCCAGGAAGGAAAACAAGTGCATGTATTCTTTAAAGTTGCTAGTTAAGTGCTTAAAATAGTTGTACCCCGCTGCACTTCCATGTTGGCACAGTCACCGTGATCGCCTTTCCCACTGAGATTTTCTCCAGGAAAGCCATAACTTTGTAATTCCTGTAATGTGCCAGAAGGGCCCCTTTCCAAATCTGAATATGTTAAACACAGGGAGGATCCAATAAATTACAGCCAAACTAGTTGTGTTCTTAGAGTCATGCCTGAGAAAGCTCCAATAAATGGATACCCTTACATTAGAAGTATTTATCTACACAGGCTTGTTGCATCCCAAAGCAAAGCTTCAGTAAATGGACTACATTTTTATCTGAGTCATAAATGGTAATAAATCAAACTCAAAGAGACTTCAAATTAAGGATTACAAAAAACATACTCAGTGTTCCAGGGCACTCTAAAACAAAAGGTCACCTGTCATTTTTATGCTGTTAGAATTTTTTCTGCCACTTGCTGAAGGACACAGGGGTTTCTTATCAAAAGATTTACTTAACATTATATGTACTCAGCTGAATAGGGTACAAATACTGTATTATAATAACAGTGGCTAACATTTATCAAATGCTTATTAGGCTAGTCCTTTACATGCATGATGTCATTTAACCTTTCCATATTACAGTTGAGGATATCGAGGCTAAGAAAGGTTAAACTAATACATCGTGGAGCCAAGAATTGAACCCAAAAAGCCAGGCCATGATGTTGAAATATTTACCACTATTACCATGCTCTTAACACACAAACACACAGGTACACATGCTTCTCTGGTGAATGATGACATCAGGGTAAAAATCACTCAGCGATTGCTAAGTCTATGTAAACTCTTTCAACACCCAATGCAACCTGGAGCAGCCTGACACTAATTCGAGCACACACAGGCTAGTATTCTGTTTTACTTACTACAGCCTACCTTATTTCTACTCCCAGCAGGTGTAGTCCTCTCTCTTAGCTCTTATGTTAAGAGGAAGTTATACGTACTGTAGTTTCCGACTTACAGGATTTCTGAAGGATTAACCTTGGGTTCAGCCTGCTTTACATCCATGAGTCTTTTGAGTGGCTTCCTGAAGAGTAATCCTACCCTTGTCACTCTTTTTGAAAAATATTTATTCATTTCCCAAAATGTGTGTTCATTTAGTAGCTGTATCTTGGAACTCACAGTTTATTGGAGAGACAGGTGTGCAAAACAAGATGAAAATAGATGGCAAGGCTACCACAGAGCTGTGTAAAAAGACCTAAGGCAGCGTGGAAGGGGAAGGGGACATGGGGAGTCATCACAGAAGAGATGTATTTGAGCTGAAACTTGCAGGACTGATAGTTCACTGGGCAAACTATAGACAGAAGGTCATTCCCAGTAGAAGGAACAGCAGCATGTCCAGAGGAAGGAAAGCATGGAGAGTATTTTCAGTGTGGTTGGAACACAGAATACATGAAGGGAAAGGAGGGAAGTGAGGCTGTTTACAGCTGATTTGGGAGAGACATTAAAGGATTTTATTCAGGGAGAGACATGATCGAATCTGTACTTTAGAAAGATCCTTCTGGAAGCAGGTTTGAAAATTAATGGAGGAGAGGAGCAGTAGAACATTTAGAAGATTATTATAATGAATCAGGTTAAAAAAAAAAACAAAAAACACACACACACACAATGGTATCCCTTGCAACACAGTTGTGGGAAAAGATGAAAACTTTTTCAGGAAGACCATAGAGGGGGCCTCTTGCTTTTAAGGAACATAATCTTCCTGGGAACATTTTGCCCCAAATATCTTCTTTTCCACTTGGAAGCATGTGAGATGGAGCATGGAGTGGGGGGATTGAGGCAAGGAGGGAGGATGACTAGGGCATCTCAGTGGTCTGAGAAAGGAGATAAAGAAGACATCATTGAGGTCCAAGAGTCAGAACAGCCTACAGAAACTTGAACAAGAGAGACCAGGATTTTCTGAATGGGGGTTGCTGGTTTCACTAACTAGGGTATTTTGCAACTCAGAAAAATAATGTATGTGAGCACGAAGGTCCTCAACTACTCTATGACATGGAGCCAAAGAAAAAATCACAAGTTCTTGCAATTTAATAGAAAAATAAGTGAAGGCTTTCAAATCACTCTCCACAGGAGAGGACTATAAATGGCCAGACACATATAAAATTCTTTTATCCTCATCAGGCATCAGAAAAATGCAAATCAAAATCATTTTTTGGTCAACATATTGGCAAAAATTTAAAAGATTGATGATATTAAGTGTTGTTGGGGAAATGGGTATTCTTGAACATTATTGTGGGTATGTAAATCAGCAAAACTCATTTTGGAAATTGCAATCTGGCAGTGTCTATTACATTTTTAAAAAAGATTTATTTTATTTATTTATTTCTCCCCCCTATTTCCTTGATGTTGGCCCTCTCTGTGTCTGTTCGTTGTGTGCTCATCTTCCTTTTTTAGAGGGCCATCAGGAACCGAACCCAGGACTTCTCATGTGGGAGGGAGGCGCCTAATCACTTGAGCCACCTCTGCTCCCTGCTTTGTTGTGTCTCTCATTATGTTTTCCTCCTTGTGTCTCCTGTTGCATCATATTGTTGCATCAGCTCACTGTTTTGCTCATCTTCTTTAGGAGGCACCAGGAACCCTACCCAGGACCTCCCATGTGGTAGGTGGGACCTCAATCGCTTGAGCCACATCTGCTTCCCTGTCTATTACATTTTTAAATGCACATACTCTTCAACCCTGCAATTCCATTTCTGTATTTACCCTATAGTAATTCTAATACATGATCACAAATGATGCAGGTATAATGAATTTTTTTTGCCAATTATACCATTTATTGATGGAATTATAATGGAAAATAACAAAAGAACAATTTTAAAAGTATAATGGCTTAGTTTACTAAGTGAAATATTTCTTTGAAACATACAAGAGATTGTAAAATGTCATTATAAAAGCCCTGGAATTTATAAAAAAGATATCTCTGCAGTGATTTACACGAGTTCCACTCTACGTCATATCAAGCAATTGTTTCCTGTGTGTGTGTGCATTTAAGAGCTGAATCTTGGAATGATGAGCCATATTTTAGCTGGGCTTCTTGGAGGAGTTTTGCTCATAATGAGATGTATAAAAGAAAAGGGTTATTTTTGGTCAGTGGATGAGCATTTATCTTTCACAAGCAATGAACAGTTCAGCTTCTGAACATAGAATAGTTTGTTCAATACTATATTTTTCCAGTAAAGTTTCTTTTTGGTCCTTGGTAGCTTAATTTCTTCCCTCTGATTTTCAGGAATAGACAAAGGTACAGGTGAAATTGGTATTGGAGACCTTGGCGGCAGGCATGTTGTTGAGACCATTTTTAACCAGTGACAGCACTGTTTGGGCAGTAATAGGCTTGCTGGAGAGTTCTTGGCATGGATTTAAAATGAAGCTTTTGGGGATTCTTAAAGTTGTCATAAGTTGCAATTGTTTTGTGGTGGGTGAACTTTTTAGAGATGGTGGTCTAGTATTCCACTTGTATTTTCCAGCATTTCTCCAATTCCATTTAGAAGCATTTTGTTCAATCTTGTAAGAACCAGGATTGTTTTTTCTTTTATCTCTACTTTTATCCACACAAGATGTCTGAACACTCAAAGAATGACAAAGTTTTGACTGTCTCACTTTGGCTGTAGCTTTGGAGGATGAAGATTGCTCAGTAACTGCTGGAGTAAAGAAGTTAGTTTGTAGTTTGGGCTTCTATTTTTATATAGTCACATGTTGTATTCTTTCCATTTCCAGTAAACGAGTTATCAAGTGTTCAATAGAGCTTTCTGGGGACTGCATCATCGCTTCCCAATTTTCTGATTTTGAGAGGGCTAATTTGTGCAAGTCCAGAGTATTGAAAGGTGGAGGGAGAAAAGCAGGATATGGACATACTTCACTTGGTTCCTTTGTGAAAGATTCTTCAAAGTTTTCTATGGTTTCTGGCTTTAAGTTCAAGTCCATCTTTTAAAAATAACCGAGTAAAGTATCATTCGTTCTTTCATTTTCTGATAAATCACTTTCATCCGTTAAATTTTCTTCCACACTGCTGTTTCCATATTTCAAATTCCAATTTGGAACAGAAAAGGTTTCATCCTTCTTGTTTTCTATTGCTGAACACGAATTAATATGAGACTCATTTCCGTCTTTTCCATTGGCATAGGGCCAGCAGAGACCTAATGGGATCTGCTGCTGCAGTCCAGGGTTAAGAACCCACTCGCTCTCAACGGAAGCGTTTGGTAGTGTGTGGTTCAGAGTGAAGAGCCTTACAGGATTATTCGTTACATTAAAGCCAGTTTCCATTAAAGATTTTTTGAAATCCTTGTTCTCCGTGGTGCTTTCTTCATTAAGAAGATAACTCCATAGCTGAAATATCCCTTGTTTACTATTCTGTGTTCTTTTTTGAGCATGCGCTGACAAATTAAGTTCTAGCATCAGTTGCACTACTGGAATTTCCAAATGGTTCACCAGCTGCACTATCCCTTCCAAGTAGAAAGTTTTTATTTTTAGGAGCAGGTACTTCCGAATCCAGATTCCAATGAGATGAGTTCTCATGAGAGATGTTTGACACAGGTAGGGTGGTGCCACAGTTCCCACCATTTCCTCTTCCCATTTTGTGATAGCTGCTCCTCTGTTTCCTTAAAATGCCCGCCCGGAAGTCCCGGTGCCTCTGCTTACTGGGCCTCTGACTCGGTCTTCCTGGGAGCGGGAGGCGAAGGGGTCAGCAGGCAGCGGCCAGCGGGGAGCGCGGGGCGCCAAGGCCGTGAAGGGGCTGCGGGGACCGGGGTTGAGGCCCATATAATGAATTAAACTCATATTTTAAAAAAACTTACATGAAAAGTTTCAAACATATACAAAGTAAACAGAATAGTATAGCGAACTCCCATGTACCCATCACACATCCAAGGCTTTCATTAATAGCAAAAAATAGTAAATGGTCTACTTGTCAAGCCATTGGAGATGGTTTTTATAAAATGTGGTACATCTGTGCTTTGAATTTTGGAACGCTGTGCAGCAGTTTAAAAAAGGAGGAAAGAGCTTTAAATACTGCCAAATATGGGCTCCAGGACAACTATTTAAGACAGGGGTTCTTAACCAGGGGTCCAGGACCCCTTGGGGGTCTGTGAGCTTGAACTGAAAAAAAAAAATCAATTTGTTATCTTTATTTTCTCTGACTTCTAACTGAAATCTAGCATTTCCTTCACTTATGAATGTATGCAATAAATAAATTATAGTAGTATTCCTTTCACCTGACTGGCAAAGGGGTCTGTGGAACAAAAAAGGTTAAGAACCCCTGATTTAAGTGAAAAGAGCCAGTTGCGGAATAATGCAGATAGTAGGGTACTGGTAGAGTGAGGAGATTCAGAGCCCCCTCAGGAACCAGACCACTTGGTTTAAAAAACCAGCCCTACTGCTTACTAAGCCTGTGACTTGGGCATGTTACCTAAGCTCTTTCTGCTTCAGTTTCCTCATCTGTAAAATAGGTGTATGATAATAGTACCTACCTCATAGAGTTATTGTGAGAATTAAATGAGTTAGTGTGAGTAAAACACCTAGAAGAATGCCTGGCATTTAATAAGGGCTAGACATTATTATTTGTGCAAAAACTGGATTAAAAAGAAGGTAAAAGTGTATATTTCTATATACACAATTATATATGTAAAGACACAGGAAAGGGTCTGAAAGGATTCACACTTAACTGGTATCAGAGATTGTATCTTGGGGTCTATTGGGTTTGAAAGGAGGACAAAGAGGCCATTTGCTTTACGTGTGTCATTTGAAACTTTTACAATGGAAGACAATCCTATTACTTGTGTAATACTTAAAGCAATTGAAATTAAAAATACAGTTTACCAGGCTCTGCCTTTGGTGATAGTGATTTAAATATTTTTTACTTTGCTGTATATTGCAATATATAAATGTGCAAATGCAAAGAATAGAGAGAAATGGTAGATTAACTGCTGACAAAATAGCAGATGCAGTTAAGATGGAACTCCTTAGACACTGGCAACTACTGTGAAGTGAATGTTAAAAGGGATCTGAGGAGCAGATGGGCAAGCATTTGGAGACATTACTGTAAAAGTGGTTAATGGGAATAAGGACATTATGACACAAAAGAAGTTCAGGATTTAGTCTAAGATTTTGCATTTGTTAATCACCTGAGCTAGAACAGTTCATTATCCTAAGAAGGAAAGATTGGAGAATAAATAAGAACATGCCTATGCAATATGTGTAATATATAGTAATTAATTGTATGTACAATTGTACACCCCCACATACCCACACATATACTTAACAATATATGCTTATTCTGTAAACTTATACACAATTCTTATGACTCTTTCCAATTAATTCTTTTGCTTCCCGCATTCCCAATTCATTAAAATATTTAAAAAATAAAAACATATTTATTTGTGTAAACTAAGTCAACCTGTCAGCAAGTACTGTCCTGTGTGAATCTGCCAGAAAACAAGTTCCAGACATAAGAACCTGGAATTAGCTGTTCTTGATTTATTATTACCATCTAGGACTTCAATTACTTCAATTACTTGAAACTTTTGGAGAGCAGGCAACTTTTCTTTTACATTTTTTAATCCCAGTTTCTAAAACAGCACTAAGCACAAAGCTGCTTTTACCAATGTTTATTGAAGAACTGACTGACTGAAAGATGAGTTAATGAAGATTGCATTATTTCTCTTGAAAATCTCTAAGGATTCCTCACCTGGGTGACTATATTTCTTTCTAGTTCAAGAAATAGCAGACCATTATTTAGAATATAAGCTTGTGAGTGTGTGTTTTCTGAAAGGTTATGTGAATATTTCCCTACCATCGATTTTACAAAGAGCTTTAAGAAGTTGGATAGCTGTCATGCATCCCTTTTATTTTATTTTATTTTTAATTTTTTAAAAGATTTTATTTATTTTTTTATCCCTCCCTTGCTGCTTGTGCTCGCTGTGTCCATTTGCTCTGCACTTCTCTGCGTTTGTTTGTTTCCCTTTGCTGCGTCATCTAGCTGAGTCAGCTCACCACGCCACGCAGGCTGGCTTGCCTTCACCAGGAGGCCCTGGGAATTGAACCCGGGGCCTTCCCGGGGCCTCCCATATGGTAAATGGGAGCCCTATCGATTGAGCCACATCTGCTTCCCTCATGCATCCATTTTAAAACCATATTATAGTTATTTAAGTCTTAGACTGAGAGCAGTTTCAGACTGTGGACACCTTGAGGATAAGGATAAGGGATTATTCTTTGAATGCGTTCACAGGATCTATCACAGAGCCATGACAGTAGACGCTTGCTTAGTCTTCCAGTCTGCTATGACAAATACCACATAATGGGTTGGTTTAACAACAGGAATTATTGGCTCATGGTTTTCAGAGGTTAAAAGTCCAAAATCAAGGCATTGGCAAGTAAATGCTTTCTCCCCCAAATCTGTAGCGTTTTGGTGTGGCTTGCTGTGGTACTTGGGGTTCCTTGGCTTGCCGCCTGTCACGTGGAGCTCTCTCCCTCGACCAGTTTCTACTGACTTCCGGTTATGGCACCTCCCTGTGGCTTTCTCTGACTTCTGTCTTCTGGTTTCTTCTCTTTATAAGGCCTCCAATAATATGGATTAAGACCCACCGTGGTTCAGTTGGGTCACACCTTACCTAAAAATAGTATCTTTAGAAGGTCCTATTTACGCATAAGTGTGGTCCAATGATTTTTATTTAGAGAATTTCTCTCGGAAGGGTTTCGTGTTCTCATAGCATTTCTTCCTCTTCTAGCTGTACCTTCAATTGCAATTGTTTTCATGCCAGTGTCATAGAGAATTCCTGATTCTCCCAGAACAGAGGCCAAGGAAGATGAGGATGGTGTGGTCTTACAGTTGCTCCTTACACAAACTGTGTTTGTTCTGTCACTAAGACCTAATTAAACTGTTATGCCACCACATTTCTCTGAGGATTAAGCCGAGGGTGATTTTTCCAGGCTTCTCATCTCTTAAATTGCCTCTGTGTCAAAATTCTCCCTGTGACCATTATTGGTAACACCTTGAAATAACTGAAAATTATGGCAGAAAGGAAACACACTTGCATAGTAAGCCCTTGCCTTTGGACGGGTAGCAAAATAGCTCTTAACACTTAAGAAACAAAATCTTTTCTGCTTTGTGAACCAGTGAAAATCTAATAAAAGTGTGTCTCCCTTGGGTGCTTCAGATCATTAGGATCTTGGCTTCACACTCTGCTTTAACAAATAACTTATTTTAAATTTTTCTCTGGGGAGAAGACAAGGAACCAAAAATATCTTGGAAGAAAACTTTACCTAGCAACCTGATAAGGCTGTTTCATAGTTTCTAAAATTTAACTTCTTGCAGCAACATCTTTGTGATTGTTTAGTTTCTGATTTTGGTAGGTACTGAAACTTCTTCGAGGCTAAGCAAGGAGGAAAGAGTAATGCCTTACATCTGAGTAGCAGTTTATGGTTTTTATATACATTCGTTGTGAATACTTTAATCAATCACCTACTGCATGCCAGGACATTGTGCTAAGTGTTTTTACATGTGTATAGAGAATTTAATCTTTGTCACAATTCTATGCAGCTGTAGGTATTACAAGACCCATTTTGCTAATGAGGAAACTGAGGTTTAGTTAAGTAATATGCCCAAGGTCATAAAGTTAGAAAGTGGTTGAACGTCATGATTTCAAACATGGATCTGTCCGACCCTGAAACTCACAGACTTATTTCACTTGGTGAAAATCTTAAAAAGGGAAGTGAACAAATAATTTTTTTCCTTTTATATTTACTATCTAATCCTTCTAATTTTCCATGGCTGCAAATCTCCCTTTCTGCGTTCATCTTCTTTTTCCCTCCTTCCCCTTCTTGTTTATTATCTGACAGTAACCTTGAGGATGGGAAAGTCTTTTTCTTTACACTTTGTGCCTTTCAAAATGCCTGTCATATAGAACATGCTCCATAAATACTTGTGGAATGAATGGATTTTTTTCCCCTTAATTTAAACCTTGCATAATAATCCTTTAGTTTTTGTTCCTTATTTAAAGATAATGGAAGGCTATTTTAGTAGTGATACTGACCCGTGTAGCACCTCTCCTTTCTGTTGGTGCAGCAAATTTCTGGTTTCCCTACTAGATCTGTGGAGTTCCATGAAGTCAGGGGCTATATCTACCATACATCTCCATATCCCCAGAGCCTAGTGATTGTCTTTCAGTGGTGTTTAATAAATACTTATGAATGAATGAGGTGCTGCAAGTTCAGACTGCTTGGGAAAGACTGCTGCAGTAGTAACTCACAGCCACCCACTAGTATAGTGGACAGAAAGCAAAAGAGCTTCTACAAATAGGGGTTCAAGTTTTGACACTGGCAATACTACATGTCAAAATTCTTCTGCTCTTTAGCTCCTTATTTGACCTTCATACATCACCAAATTTCTGATCTCGCTAACATTTTTCAAAATCAAGTATTTTTATTTCTGCAGCTGCATTTCCTGGTTTCCTACCCCCAATTTCCTCTTGGGGGTTACAGAACTCCTGGGATGAGATTCAATTCTAACAATTTTAATCATGAAAAATTTCAAACCTAAACAAAAGTGGAGACAACAGTATAATAAACACCCATGTACCCATAACCTGGCCCAAACAATGATCCACTACAGCCAATCTTTTTTCATTCCTAGCCCCATCCACTTCCTCAATTCCATTATTTTGAAGCAAATTCCAGACCTGGTATCTTTTTGTCTGTAAATATTTCATTATTTATAAGATATAATTATTAACTGCTAGCTGGCAGTTCCTCTGTTCCTCCACTGCTAAAAAAGTGATGCATTCATTGAACATGTTGCTCTTCCCAGAAACCAGATAACTAGTAGGATGATTCCTTTTTTTTTTTTTTT
>JAQZBX010053802.1:0-18800 GCA_029593785.1 Cabassous unicinctus | reverse complement strand
GGAAGCCACGGAGAAGTCGGCATGAGTGTGTGGTCGCCTCCCGCATTCGCTGAGCTTGCCAAGTCCACATGATGCACGGCCGGCAGAGGACGGGGTGAACTCGGGGATAGGCGGCCCTTTAAATGCAAAGGTGCATTTTCCATTTTTTTTCTTTTTTAAAATCCATGCATTTTGGCAAAGTCAGCTCAAAATTTCATGTTTAATAAATCTTCCTCAAGTGATAATATGTTAAAACTGCTGAGATAAGTGAATATTAGTGTTTGGCCTCTTTAAAAGTGTGAAGAAATGTACAGAAGTTTAATCACAAATGAGTCATTTGGGGCAGAACTGTGTGAGGTCAAGTATCATATCCAGAATTTAAGAAATCTCAGAGGAGAACAAAGCTACATCTTCAGATGAAAGTAAAGAAGAAATGTAATATAATATGGTTGAACCTTGAAAGCATTATGCTAAGTGAAATAAGCCAGGCACAAAAGGACAAATACTATATGATTCCACTTATATGAAATATCTAGAATAAGCAAATTCATAGAGACAGAAAGTAGATTAGAGGTTACTGGGGGCCAGATGGAGATGGGGATGCAGACTTATTGTTTAATGGGTGCAGAGCTTCTGTTTGGGGTGATGAAAAGTTTAGCTAATGGATGGTGGGGATAGCAGCACAACATTGTAAATGTAATTATTATTATTATTTTTTGAAGATTTATTTATTTATTTACTTATCTCCCCCTTGCTGCTTGTGTTTTGCTGTGTCCATTTGCTGTGTGTTTTTTCTGTGTCTGCTTATCTCCCCCTTGCTGTGAGGTCTTGCTGCATCAGCCTACTGCGCCGCGCGGGCTGGCCTGCCCTCACAAGGAGGCGCCGGGAAGCGAACCCGGGGCCTCCCATATGGTAAACGGGGGCTCTATCCATTGCGCCACACCCGCTTCCATGTAAATGTAATTAATGCTACTGAATTGTATACTTAAAATGGAAAATTTTATATTATAGATGTTACCACAATAAAATTTAAAAAAATGTAATATTTTGGTAAGTGAAGCTCTGTAGCCCTTGTGCCTGAAATAACCAACTAATTTAAGAGAAAACATTGATTTTTCTGTAAATTTTTAAATGCCCCACTCCTTTCACTTCAATTTCTAAGGTATTATATCTGGCCTGTGTCTGACCCCTTTTTGTAATAACTTCTTTCAAGTTTCTGTAGTGCAAATATTCCCCATGAAAAATGTTACAAAGTTTATTAGCATACAGAGAATTTTTTTCGTGGTTTTTATTATTGTTACTCTGACTTTCTTCAAGTATAGGAGGGTGCTAACAATACCATCTTTTATGTACAAAAAGATTGTACATGCCAGCTAAAATGTTGACTTGACTCAAGGTTGTATGGAAATTTTCACAAAATACCCAAGCTTTTTTCTTTCTTTTCTATTATTACAAAAGTAATACATATTCCTTACAGAAAAAAATAATCTTTAAAATAGAATTTCATAAGTCATTTCAATTGCTTTCCTTTTTTTAAAAAAAAATCTTTTTATTGTGGGAATATACATACAACTCAAAATTTCCCATTTAAGAATAGAGTTGATGGTAACATATTATAGTGATTAGCAGCTAGTTTATAAATGGGACTGTGGCTGAAAAGGGTAGTCTAGGGATGTAAATGTCAATTAAAAGAAAGCTAGAGAACAATCTAGGGACTGAAAACACAGTGAACCCAGAGGTGGATGAGAATTGTGATTAATTGTACAAATGCAAGAATGTCCTTCTGTGAACTAGAACAGATGTCCATCACTATTGGAGGGTGGTGGGAATGTGGAGAAGCATGGGAAAATACAATTAATGTAACCTATGGACTATAGTAAACAGCAATACTGTAATATTCTTGCATCAGTGCCAAAGATGTACTGTGTCAATAATAGGGGGGTATGGGAAAAAAACTTGCCAAATGTATGCTATGGACCATAGTTAGTGGTAATAGTCTGATGATATTATCCCATAATCTGTAACAAATGTTCCACCAATGGTGTGGTGTGTTGGTAAAGGGTTGTTGTATGGGAATTCCACACATGTGCATGATTGTTTTGTAAGTTCACAACTTCTGTAATAAAAATATATTTTTAAAAGCTTTCCCATTTAACCACTTTCAAGTGTACAATTCAGTGGTATTAATTACAGTCACAATATTGTGTATCACTGACATCCATTACCCAAACTTTTTCATCACCTCAAAAGAAACTCTGCCCCCATTAACTGCATTCTTTTGAGGTCTGCAAGCATAAGGAGTATGCAAGTGGGGGGACCACATCCGTGTGGTGGGGTTTCCTCAGGGTACCATCATACTTGGGAGACCCCCCACCTATTAAGTGTGGCAGGTTCCTAAGACGTTTCTTTAAGGCCATAAAACAAGGCAAAATGGCTTCCCACATTTATCATGAGGCTCTGTGAACAGTCCATGATCCGTATGTTTCCATCATTACGTGATGGGCTTTATCTGTAGGCCAAGGAAGGGGCTATCTCCCCCTCAGTGGAGTTGGGGAAGAAGCCCCATGTCCCCACGAAAGACTCTAGGCAGTGTATGGTGGCGAGTATTGGTGGACTTGCTTGTTCCTGCTGTTTGGGGGGTAGAAGGGCTGCCATCACTGCTGCTTAGGGACACTGAACCTCCGTTTATGGCCAAGAGGGTAGAGGTGGCAGAGCGTCTTTCACTTGTATGCTGCACTTAGGGACGGTTTCACCAGAGGTTTGTGAGCAGAAGTGTGTTTACAATTAAACTAAGAAGTAAAGCTTCAGGGTCCCTCACTTGTGATGGTCTCTTTCAAATCCCTGTGAGTAGCCTTAACAATGTGTCACACGGACATGAGTTTTTGTAAAATATGCAAGAGTAAGCTATTTTTGCATTCTTTTTCTTGAAGAGGAATGCCCGCCTCCCAAATTGTAGAAGCTTCAGGTCCCCCAAAACATAGGTCTGTCTTGATTCTGCATTTTTGGGCAGAGTCCTTGGAAGGAAAGAAGAAAATGTCTTTGTTGACAGGTATGTAGGATTCTGGAAGCTGAAGAGTGAACTTTCCCTATGGCTTACAACTGAAGCAGAAATGTCCAAAGGAAAGATTTTCTCAAGGGAAGGTTTTTTTTCTTCCCATTCATCATATGTCTACCATATGATAAATGCAGAGTTCGACACACTGGGATTATTTTGGATTATTAAACATGATTCGTGTGCTCTAGGAGCTCAGTTTAGGGCAGCCATGACCAACAGGCTTCGTCTTTTTTGGAGGTCATGTCTACATTCTTCATCCATTAGCAGCTTCTGCCCTGGGCATTGAGATGGGGGTCCATAGCACAGATATCATGGGTTTCCTATCCCTTGAGACACACTAATATATTTGTTCCTCTGGATGGTGATGGGTCTTCCAGAGGCCGTAAGGTTTTGAGCTGGGACGTTTTTAAGTTGAGTTAAAAAAATAAAGATGCCCAAAAAAGTCCAGTTGCCTCTACTGGTGTCTTCTCGCATTCAAAGAAAAGAACCAGGGAGTCTGGGAAAAGAAGGGGCAAGTAGCTTCACTTGATCAGAAAGAATCTCATGCCTTTAAAGTATTTTTATTTTCTGTAGAAAATGAAAATCTTAATATAATGCCTCTTTAATTTAGTACTGGCTAATGAAGATTGTTTAAATGGTGCTCCATTATCTACTATAATAATGACAATATGGTGATGATGATGATGATGATAAAAACCTGGATGTTTACATGAATGTTAGTTTATTGAAAACTTTCACATATCTTGTCTCATCAGTAACTATTGAAACCAAGAATGGGTCTCTATCTATGGCCTGTGGATGCTTCAACAATTTACTGAAATCTCCTAAAAGATAGAGGTAGATCTGGTTCACAGTGCTCTCCTCAATTATTCCTTCCTTATTTGGGGATGATGTCGTGACACCATCAGTCAGCTTCTCCTTTACCTTTTGTGAAATTTTCAGCATCCTGCCTGTCAAAATAGCCATTTAACTCTGACATGAAGAGTCATTTCCTCTCAGACTGGCCTCTAAGTTTTCCTTGCAAACTGGCCAACAAAGAACCAAATTCCTTCAGAACCTACTTTCAGTAAGGCGGTGTTTGCATTCATTAGATTTGTCTTTAGGAACTTACTTGTTGCTTTGATGGCCTCTGTTTGACCCTTTAAATGAAAAAGTACTGCTGGAACACAGAACTAAATTTATACAAATTCAAGGGAGTGGTCAATCAGAGAAATGTGTGGTTGCAACAAGAGTATGGAGCAGAGTTGATCTGCAAGTTTAGTCAACGTTCAGTGAAGAAGGAAAGGTGGTGAATGTATGGAAAGTACAAAGCACTCTTGGGGTACAGAGAAGGGAGGGCTATTTAGGACTGAGAGGTTCAGAGAAGGCTTTGAAGTAGGTTTTAAGACCTAGGTATGACGTTGTGCGGAGATGGGCAGGAAGGACGTTCTAGGTAGAACCGAATGTGTGAGTAAATGAGTTAAGGTGGGAAAATCAAGATGTGACCAACTTTTGGTCCATTTTGGCAAGCCCATGGGTTTCTGGGAAATGGGTTTGTATTAGTCCAATGAAAACTTTAAATTCTACTAAATGAATTCCTTGGTTTCTGTGCACATATCCCATCTCACACTAATTAATAGTGTTCCCTATGTTAAATTTGATTTATTGAGAAATATATTAATCTTTATTTCTTGTAAAATTCATCATTAGTGATTAGTGTTTGAAAATACATGTTATTTAAGTGAAATAATTTATGAATGATATTCCAATGTAGAAATCATTTTTATGCTTTTTTTAGAGTGAAGGCAGGACCTCATTCATGGGAAGCAGGAGCTCAACCACTGAGCTACACCTGCTCTAAAATTCAAGTTCATTTTTAAATTTAAGGATAATAATATCTAACACACAGACTTGTTATCTTGTTATAAAGATATAACAAGATAAAATTTAAAAATCAGAAACAAAAATCGCATTATGGAAAGGTTAGATATACATAGGGTAGTTGAGATACTCAAAATATTATCTTCTTTGGATCCAATCTTGATTCCATAGTGCTTTATTTCATTTAATTAATTTTTGGACTCAGTGTGTTTGTTGATGGGTGGAGGACTCTGGGTATCCTAGCTGATTCACCCACAAAGCCACAGAAAATTACAAATCGATAGTGTGATAAAGAGGAGAGAGTCAGAAGGCAGAATTCAGTGATCTAGGTTTGGGATTTAACTCTGCTATCAACAAGCCAGGTGACGATGGAGGTGTCGGTTCATCCGTCTGAAACTCATTTTTTAAAAAATCTCTCAAATAAAGAGTGGTATGATGATCTTTAATGTGATTTCCAGCTTTAAAAATTCTATGCCAAACAGCACATTTAACACAAAACATGAACATCTCTACAAGTAATGGGAAAAAAATTCCTAAACAAGTGGTATATTCCTAATTATTTTCCTGCAATTCATTCACACTGTTAGCTACCTGAAGTTCTTGGCCCAGTGTCTTCTTGTGCTTCAGTGGGTTTTGTTCTCTTGCCAGCCCTCTCTTCGCACAGGCTTACATTCAGGCATTTACATATGCGTCCTGACGTGGCTTCTTCAATCAGGAAGAAGAAAGCATTTTCAAAGGTTCCCTCACACTGGAGTGCAGCCTGGATGGAAATGGGGATGAGGACTTGGGAGGGATGCTCAGTGAAGACAGCCACCTCTGGTGGCTTCAGGCCTTTGACAGGCTTTCCTACAACTGTGGCTTATTTGTTGTGAGAATGAAAAGAGAGGTGTGTGAGAGTGGATTTAATGCTTGTTTGAATGAATTATATGTCTGCTTTATGTAAACGCAATGTGAGTATATGTGTATTTATTTCAGCCCTCATATATATAGAGTTGGGTAAATGCTTTTACATGCAGATGCTTATACATCTATAGGTGTATGTGAGTAAATTAGAAAGAACAGTGCCACATAATATAAAAATTCAAGTTCAATTATCAAATATAAATGGTACTACCAAGCAAATGATTTTGTTGTTACTACTAGAATAAGGATAAATTCAAATGTTTTCTGGAGGAATGAGTTTTATTTACTTTTTGAATGTGTAGTTAATCAAGAAAGAGTCTTTAAAAACTTACATTTTGTTAGTAACATACATATATACAGAAAAAGAACGGGAAAAACCACATCAAAGTATTTTGGTCTATCTATTCCTATCTATTTATCTACTTATGTATCTATGTATCATCTATCTATCTATCTATCTATCTTTCTATCTATCTTTCTGTCATTACTTAGCTCTATCTAATCATCTGTCGATCGATCGATCGATCCATCCATTCATCCATCCATCTATCCATCCATCCATCCATCCATATAATCTGACTCTCTAATTAAATTAAAATCAATAGTGATTGTCTTGGATTATGGGATTATCATTACTTCTTATTTTTAGACATTGCCCCAATTTATTTTGTAATGTGATGTACCTTTATAATGTAAAAATAAAAACATAAAGAAATAAAAAGCATAACATTTTGTCCAAGAAACTCTTCTTAGGAATGAACTTATGACTGGGTGAAGAAGAAGGCTTGAGTTTGAATTGAATTGGCAACATTTACTTTAAATGTTGGCATCTGTCCTGACGTACGGATGGGCAATTTCCAGTTAAAGTCACTGGTGTGGATGGGAAGGATGGGTGTGCATCTCATTGATCTTTACCCCTGAGAGTCCTCAATTTATTCAAAGCCACCACGGATCAGGGCATGTTTTTAGACTCTTGTCCCCCTCACTCCAGTCCCATCAGAGCAGGCTTTTCTAACTCAAAAAGACTTTTCATCAGAGACCTTTAGAGAAAAGGATGCCTGAGGTCAACCCACTGACTCTTAAGCCACTTATTGCCTTATTATGCTTCTTTGATAGGAAGGAAAATTGACTCTCTTCTCTTTGTCATTGCTCCTCTCCTCTCCTGTCCTCTCTTGTATCTTCTCTCCTTCACTGCCATCCCCGCCCCTCTCTTCTGCTCCCCTTCCCAGCCCTCCTCTCCCCTCCTCTCCCCTCCTCTCCCCTCCTCTCTTCTCTCCTCTCCTCTCTTTTCTCTCTCTTCTCATCCCTTCCTGTGCTCTCTCTTGCCTAGTACTTCTTTGCTCATTTTCTCCCAGCTGCACAATGTTGTATCTGAAAAGGCACTGTGGGAAGGCTAGCCAATCGTCTAATAATTCAATGTGGAAGCGTGCTACTGAAGAAATTTTTGATATTTTTTTCAGAGTTGGGTACCTGAACTATTTAGATGGCCTGTGAGTGCTAATCAAAATAATCTGATAATGAATAAAAAAAAATACACTTCATTTGGCTTATAGAAAGCCATATCAATAGATGTAAGAGAAGACAAGAATTTGCCTGCAAGCAAATATGTTTGGTGTCACTCATGAACATAGATTCCTGTTAGAATCAAAATGAGTGTTGGCATAAAGGAGAGGCCAAGTATACTTTATATACTGAATTTCTCTTAGGATGGCTGCCTGATTTTTGTTAAGCTCAGTCTTCTTTTCTGGGCCCTGAGGTATTTGAGGGCCTGACATTTATTTACTTTCATAGCTACCTTAGTCATAGATCCCAGGGCACAGACATGTGTCTTGGGTCAGGTGGAGTTGACTAATCCTGGTCCCCATTTGGGACTTTTAAGTGAATTAGGTGTGGAGGAAGAGCTGAATATTCTTTTAAGAGGATACGTGCACTGGCTGATTATGGGCAGGGTCCTCAGAAGAGGAAGCAGATGGGGAATTGGATAATGCTATCGTTTTACAAATTCAGGAACTTCTATAAACACTTTCAAGGTTCAAGTTGTTATTTTTAAAAATCTCTCTTAGACTATACAGAGAACATTTTTCATTTACTATTCCTTTATACCTGGTCGGGCTGGAAATAAGAAGGGAAAGTGGTTCAGGGAGGATTACTTTTGCTGAGGATATATTGTGTTCCAGGAACTGTGCTGGGCTTTGCAAACTATCTCCTTTTCTTACAAACATGCTTTGAAGTAAGTGTTTTCAACCCCATTTTACCGATGAGAAAAATGTGGTTCAGAGGGGTAAGAGCCTGGCCCCAAATGAGGGAATATGTGGCCATGTGGGTACTTGAAATAGGTTGGCCTGTCTCCAGAGCTGCAGATCTTCTGCCACCATACACGATTCCCTTGCCCAAACCTTTAGTATCACTTCTGAGTCCAATGGCAACAGTTGTTTGGGAACAGAGAGAAGAAAACAAAATTTCAAAATGCAGCGATCCTTACCTAAAGTTGGTGATAAATCCTTCACATCATCTTCCTAGTCATCTTGATTTGTTCGTCACTTCCTCCTGGGAGGGAGTCTTTTGGTGGGATATGATGATAATCTGAAAGCCCACTTCCCAGATCAGAGCCTCGTACCTTTGTAGAACCACGGGGACACACTGTCCTCTTATTCATTATTCCCTTCTTCCCAGCCTCTAGCAAAGCACAGAAATTCCACGTGTGATTCTGATGATGATCTTGATGTTGCTACTAATTCATTTGCCAACGAGGATTAAGCTCAGCCTTCTCTACTGCCTCCAGGGATAGAGCTGCTTCTTTCATTTATGTTCCCTTATTTCCCCTTTCTATCTTCCAACAAGCAATAATTGACCCAGATAAAATTTGGATTTTCAAAGTGACCTTTCCTGTGTTACCCCTTTTCTTCCTTATAGAACCCTATAGAACGTGAAGCAGAGAAACAGTCTTGAAATGCCATATGTGAGGAATCAGTTAAAGCATTTATGCATAATTTTGATCTCTGTATTAAAGATAATAGGCTCACAGAATCTATGGCTCTGCTATTTAATAAATAATGTATCTAGGTTTTTCAGCCTTGAGAAGCTATTTAGTTTTTTTTTTGTTGCTGCAAGTCATGGCTAGATTATCTCCTGTATACTTTCCTTTGCTTGGATGGAAAGAACACTGGAGTGAGAATTAGGAGATCCAGATTTTACTTTTCATGTTCAGGCTCCATCCGCTGTTTATGTCTGCGTTCCTGATGCCTAGGACATACATGCTACATTTTAGGCATTCAATAAAATGTATGTTGCATGATGTGTGACTTGGGGCAACCCTGCTCATTCTCTCAGAACCTCAGTTCCCGTCCTGGAAAACGAAGGGTTGGCCTGAGGTTCCTTCCGATGATTTGGCAATTTTGACCTGCTACTTCACTCCTCTTAGTCGTTTGTCTTCTTACCTCCTGAGATAAATTTCTGGCACAAAAAACTGCAGTATTTAACGTTCTTCTTAAAATTTCCTTTCTTCTATTTTCCAAACATCTCCTGCCATACTAAATCCTGGCAAAGTGTAGTTGTGGATAAAGCTGTTTTGGTCTTGTGGGTCTTTGGGTAGTTTTGTCTTAATAAGGGTGGCAAAAGCATTCTTTTGTTTTCTATGTCCTGAGAGGCTCTCTTTGTAACTTGTTACCTCTTTTATATATTGAGCCTCAGTTTATTTGGCTTTAAAATGGCTTAAGCACATTATAGCAAAATATTTGACAGTGGAAAATGGAGATGAAGGCAAGGAGGTTCTTTGTCTTTGACAATTATGTCATAAGCCTTAGTGAACACATTGAGTCTTATTTAAAACTCTGTAAATATTGCTAAGGTTTAGGTTTCACAGTCAGAATTCTTTCCTAGTAACTGTACATAACATAATTTTCACATATACCAACCATCACTGAAAAAGAATCACTTGCCTTTTATGGCCATGTTTTCACAACTGATTTGCAGGGTTGACTGTGACATCTGAGTCCTGGCACTGTAGACCAGGGAGAAAAAATGTGAAGATATTGACCACAGTTTTTCTTCCATCCTCCATCAGTCCTGCTCCACAAATGACAATGCTCGTAAGGTCTTATGTTTGGGTGCCCTCTCTGAGTTCTCATGGATCAGGTAGGTTACATCATTTGCTAGTCCTTCTTTTTCTCACCTGTCAGATGGGGATGACAATACCACACCTAATAGGGTTTTGGTAAAGATGAAAGAAAAGGCACAGAAAGGACTAGCGGGGCTCAGGGCTTGGCTGTGATAAGCAGTTAGTGGGTCAGTGAATAGCTTTTCTTATCATATCATTATTACTAAGATCATTTTGTCCAGAACGGTAAAGAACCATCACAAGAAGGGCTTTGAGAATTTCATGCCCTGCCTCTAGTTAACCAGTTTACAGAGACATGATTTCAGAGGCAAATTGTTCTACTTGGTGATGGATGAGCCACACTTGGACCAAAAAATGTGGTTTCAATTCAGTTGCAGTAACAAACACATAAGCTAAATCTCCTAGTGAAGTTAGTATTTTGGAACGGGGATTTTCTCTTCCTATTAAAGGAATATATTTTCCAGAGGAAGAAGGTGGGTATGTTTGGGAAATGAAAGTGGCTGGAAACAATGATTTCTTAAACTACTTATTCTTTGTTCTGATATACTTGATGAAATTAATGGTAATCCACTCAGTACAAGAGCATTTCTAATATTCTAAAGTTCTGAATAAATAAGATGTAAGTGGAAGAAAGGTACATAATTATTACATGGAATGTGATCTTATGTTCTATTTTATAGAGTTTTTTTTTTTAACGATTCCTAACACTTTAGAAATGTGTATTTAATTGAGAGAGATTAAAAACGCCTATTGTTTTTTCAAATTGTTTGCAGTGTTCTGTTTTCTTCCCTAACTTGATTCCGTTGAAAAGCTAGGAGTTGTCACATTTTTAGTAAGTAATAACTGTGTCAAGCTGTGCTGACAAAATGTCCCAGCATAACTGTTAATCTGCATTGTCATTTTAAGCATGAAACAGTTTAGCTAATGATTTATCTCTTAAAATGCAGCACTCGGGGCAGCTGTATGATTTGTCTCTTTAGCAAGTCAAGTAATTTCTTTAACAAAATGTTAAGCACAGATGGGCCATAAGCTGTCAGTTAACTATTATTGTGTGTGCATCTGCTTGCTTTCAATGCACTGTTTTATGTATTCAGTCAGTTACTTAGCTGCAGCTCTGTGAAAAGCTGAACCTACTCCGATTGGCAAATAAAATGTTCATTTGTCTCTTCTTCCTATTGTTTTGTTTTGGTAACACATGTCAGCAGCTCAATTACCCAGTTCATTAACAGCTCCCAAAGGACATGATGGCCAGCCCATGATAAGAGGGCAATTGGGGCACATATGGTCAATAATGGTCTCTCTCTTGGCAATTGTAAATAAAAGTGGCTTGGCCTTTTTCCTTTCAGGAAGACTACTGTTTTCCTGCTCCTCTCCAGTGTGCAAATGACCTTTCTTTGCTCCGTGTTATCCAATCGTAGTAAACTAGAACCTAGCTTACTGCTTCTATAGACAGGGAGACTTGACAAGGATAGCAGCCCTGGCTTTTCGTTTTAATTATGACTGGCTTTTAAGCTCTCGAGGGGGAAAGTTCTTATCACAGGAGACTATTCTTAGAAAGCTGTTAGCTGATTAATTAGTTAACTAATCAGTTTTCCTAATCGAATAGCAACACATTTTCTTGGGCCTTTAGTCTCTTTTCTTTTTGAAAGACCCTGGTGGCAGTTACCGTGGGGTGTAAAAAAGGTATTTTAAGAACACTTTTTGCAAACAGAAGTCATTTTTCGGGAGTGGGTGGGGGTGGGGCGGGGAAGTGTGACATCCTGTTTGATGAAAGAGATTCAAGTTGTAAAAGGAATTCTCCTTACTCACACGTAAGCCTCAAAATAAAGGTTTCAGATGCCACTGGGTTAATTTGGGTCAGTGTCAGAGTTCCTAGGCCAGTAAGGGATTCCTTCTTCACTCCAAGCCTTGAGAAGGAGGTGAGGAAACTTGGTGTTTTGTGACTCCTTTAAGCAAAATGTTGCTTCTGTCAGGAGTGAGAGAGGGCACGAGAGTGGTTTTTTTTTTTTTTTTTTTTTTTTAATTTTTATTAAACTAAATATACCAGTGAATCCAGCTAATAAAAATAATTATCAGTAGGGCTGAGATGAGTGAAGAGAAATCAGCCTGTCTTTCTAGCTGCGCTGTTACAAACCAGGAGGCCCTTCTAAAATGCCTAACGGCACGGGGGCCGCTGTTGGGAGAGAACGCCATCGAGAGAAAGGTGTGTTGATGCAATGTGGTGGAAACCCCCATGTACTTGAAACTGGAAAATCGTTCGACCCTTAAGACAGGAGGTTTTTTTGCGCCGTGCACGGCATCACCTGGGAGGCGGCCTGGCAGTTCTTCCCGCCTCGCGTGCCAGCCCTTATCTTAAACAAACACCCAGTGGCCCATGTTGTGCCTTTAAAACGAGCACACGGCCTGGGCCCTCCAGAACTGCCCCCGCGGCCTGCCATATTCATAACCAATCTGTACTCCCCTCCCAGGGCAGCAGGCACTTGGGGAGTTGTTGAGTGTCAGGGTTTATTTGTGCTATTTTGATTAGCACCAACCTGGCAGGAGCTTATTTTCCTTCTAATGACCCCGTGCTGTGAGACTGCGGCTTCCGAGGGAAGGGCTTGGGTCAGAGGGGAGGGGAATAGCGTTACATTTCTTCATCCAAAATTGGTGAACCGCTGGGCAGGGACAAGATTAGGTAAAGGCTGGAGGGTCTTAATTAGATTTTAGCTCTTAAAAGAAGCCTTCCGCGAGAAAGTCCGGAATCTATTGCCATACACTATCCTTCCTTTTTGCACTTACTAAAGATTCTTTTTGTGGCGCATTTGGGGGAGAAGTTGCAGAGGGGATGAAACCAAAACAGGACTCTCCCTAACTCCCCCATCACCAACAGCAGACCACTGATCAGGTTATAAAACCATCTCTCCTAGTGTATCAACTAGCAAAATAACAATTACTCACAACCTACTTCTGGGTTAAGAATTCTGGAAAGTTGAATTTATTGCTTGGCAGTTTGTTAGCTTACAAACACTTTCTAGATATGCCTTCGAATTTTGTGGTCAGTCTTTGGTTTGTTCCTTTCAGCGATTGTCTCTTTTCTTTTCTCAACACATATACAATTTAAAAACACTAAAAAAAAATAATGTCCCCGATTACTTCTTAGCTTGTGAATTAATGTGGACCAGAAGCTTCCAGGTGCTGAAGGTCTCTCGACTGGCTTGGATTAACCCCTACTGTGCATCCATTTCAGTCTCCCCCTCCTCCCTCCCCTGAAAAAAAAAGAAAAAAACCAACCTCCCCTTTCTCATCCAGTCCGGCTCTCTTTGTGTCTTCTGCGCCCTGCCAGGCAGGTGTCAGAACCCTGAATGCGGGTAAATGCCGCGTTGATGGATTCCACAGATGGAGCGTGGAAATCGGCAGAATAGGCCTCAGCCACAGGCCATTTCTTGGGATCCAACAAAAGCTTCCAAATAAGTCAACAAAAATCCCAAAGATCACAAAGGGAAAATGTCATTTGTCATTTACTCTGGGGTTGTGAGGGAGTATCAGTCTTGCTTCACTCCTCCTGGCGTTCACCCGAGTAAACACGAGAGCACTCATTTACCTCTTTCTCAGCGTAAAAAGGCTCCTTCACATCAGAAACCGGTTAGTTGTCCCATTGTACCCTTCCTATTGAATGGTACAGCTCACAAGCACAGGAGACATTCTGCAGTTAGCCCGGGAGGTGCATCAGACTTCGAGTTGACCTGCTAAAGACCTTTTGAAATATACTACGAATTACCTTTACACTATCAGGCACAGAAAGAAACTATCTCGTGGACTGCTCGGGAATGATTTTTATTTTTATTTATTTATTAAATCAGTGAAGCACAGCTTTGAGTAAAAATGCTGACAGGTGTAGCTCAGCAACATCAGTCTGGAAGAAAAGCCCACTGCTTTGGGATGAGGCCATCTCACAGTAAATGAATGATGAAGAAGGGAGTTCAGTCTCAAAGCCCCGAAGTAAGAGATTGCTCCCAAGCCCCCACCTCCTCCCGTGTCTGTACATGACATTGTATTCTATCTGGGGCAAACATAGAGTTTAAATGGTTGTCATGTTTTGATTCTTTAATTATTCAAATGAAAGGTCTTGCTGAGAAGAAAGACAATGCACCAAATTCATGCTTGTGAATGATTTTGGTTCTCCATTTTTTGCCTGTCCCCCATGTCTGAATTATTTTTGTCTGGAAACTAATAATTATAGAATTCCATGTGACTAAATCCCTATAAAATCGAGGCAGGATTTCATGTAGAATACTGTTAAGTAGGATGAAATATTTCCTGAGGCCCCAGAATAGGTCACAAGGGGTTAATGGACAAAGACATACTCTCTAATTCTGTAATTCCTTCTTTAATTAAACCTCATGGCTAGTCGGCTGGTGGTAATACTTCTGCCTCCTCCTCCCAGTTTGATTTGTTTCTGAAGGAAGAATTTGTATCCTGCCGGGGTGTAATCGTCGGCCCTATGTTTGATCCTCTTTTTACCGACAATGTCCATTTTCTCAGGTCTAATCTCAGGAGTTAATGTGAAATCATTGGGGAAAGTAAAAATTTGGCTCCTAAAATCTGCAATGAGTTTGAGAAAGGAAAAAACGAAAAGAACTGTGATAGATTTTATAAAGAGCAGAGTAGAAGCACTCAGGTAGGGTAGTGTTACCACCACCCCTTATCACTTTCCCATTATCATTCTGGGGGTTCTGCTGAATGGCTGATAAATATCCCAACACGTTTCAAGCTATTCCTGCACTTTGGTTTAAAGAATTTGAGATTATGTTCCTGCTCTTGACAACTTTTCATTAAGATGTCTTTAAGTGCACTGTAATAAAAACACGTACCACAGTGAAGACTTTAATAAAGATAAAAAAATGAGGCATCAGGTCAACTGCTTGTGGACAGTGGTAGATTCCTGACTGACCCTGGATCTTTGGATCTGTGATCGTTCTTAATGCAGACCGCAAATGGTCAGACGGACTATTTTGATTTCTTAACAAAGAAATTTACTAAACATCTTGGCCGATGGATTCATTTCTTGGTGATTAATTGTTGTTTAGAAACTGTTCGTTGAGCACACAGATAGCTCAGTAAATATTTGTTGAATTGAACTGCAAAATTGTTTGATTTGGCTTGTAACATTGATACGACTGTAGTATTTCTATAAATTTCCTTTGGTCCTGGGAGAGAGGTAGCAATCAGCTAAAGGGGTTAAATTTGAACTGTTTGGTTTGTTTTTAATATTCCTCTTTCGAAAGAATTCTGTGTGTGCGTGTGTGTGTGTGCGTGTGTGCGTGTGTGTGTGATAAAGGAACCCAATGCTTACTTAGCACACACTCAGCTGGTGGAGAGAGAGCATGCCCTCTGAAGGCCCATAGACCTGGGTCAAGTCCTAGCTTCCCTGGCTGTGTGACCTGGATGCTTTCTCTGAGCCTCCGTGCCGTGGGGTAAGTACTCACTCCAGAGGGTTTTTTGTGTAATTTTATGGGGAAGGGAGAGAAACCTTCATTATTCCTGGTAAGATTTGCTGTAGGAAGCTTGGTCATTGGTGACATTGAGTTAAACTAATGTAAAAGTCAGAGACTGGATTATGAAGGGGTTTTGATAGTAGACTCAAAGCTTTCAGTCTTGTAACTGGGATCAAATTTGTGAATTATTATATTGAAAGCAATACATTTTCCATTCAGAAGGCTATCTATTATGCATTGATTGGGATTTTCTTTTGAGAGCTATCCTGGAATTTCAAATTGGGGGCAATATCTCTAATGAATAAGAAGACAGATTTTGTTTATGAAGGTCTGTGTAGAATATGATTGAGCAAGTTAAATTTAATAATTAGGGCTGGACAGTAGAAATAGTTTACCAAAAAAATTATATTTAATCTAATTGCTATGTCCCAACAATTGATGTGCTCACTTAGACAACTGTCTTGCTAATGCTGATTACAATTTTAAGTCATAACATGAGATATTTTGCACAGAAGAAATGCATCATTTCTTTCAGTTGAGCTGCCTGAAGAAAAAAGCCTTGCTTTTATTTTCACAAAATATTTAGCAAGTTGATTAGATTAGATGCTTTGTTGGCTTTAGCAGCTTGATTAGAGTTGAGTATGTAAAGGAGACAAACTTTAACAAAATGGTCTCTTTTGAGCTATTAAAATTGGATTTCAGTTTTGGATTTGTTCTTGGTAAAAACTGGATAATTCATATTCAGGACATTATTGTGAATCAAGTTCTCTGCAAATAATGAATTTTATTACTATTGAGTGACACAAGATATAGTATTTTCACAAAATGGAGAAGAATCTGCAGAGATGGTTCTTTAGAAATCCTAGCTGTTAGATTAGTCTTGGGTTGCTGAGTTAACATATTTTTAAGCCCACATCCTTTGTGGGTTTACAGATGGGAAGAGTTAGAATTAACTTTTAAGAGTGTGGGTTCATAATGCCAAAAATAATCAGTTAGTTCAGATAATTTTTCAGTAGAAAAATCTGGCATATAATTTCCTCAATATTTTTTGAAATGATGTTATATGGAGGTTTTGCTATTTAAATGCAAACTTTGGATGCTTTTGCATAAACAGTCTAGAAATAAAAGTAGCAATTTGTTAGCTTGTTAAAGAAAATTTTATTTTTTGTGGTAAATGCTGTCCCTTAGATATTCTGAGTCTTTATAATCACTAGCCGTTTGTGTTTCTTCAACTTAAAAAAAATTGCAAATTTTTTGAAAAATTGATAATTGTTTCTCCAGAAAAATGCAGGTACACAAATATTTGCAAAATTTCTCAAATAATTTTTGGGGATTCAAAGACCCCTAATGTTCATTTAAATAGATGTTGGGAGACTTATAAGAGCACAATTCCCATTTTAAAGATGAGAAATGGTGGCAGAAAAATCAGTGTCAGAGCAAAACCTAAATTTTACACCACACTTTCATTTATTCCACATTTATTTATTGAGCATCTGCTATGTTGCAAGGGCTCCAGCAAAGAGCAAGGCAGGGAAGGGTCCTGGGCTCACATAGCTTATATTCTGGGGGTGATGCTAAGGAGAAACACAGTGGTCTTGATCCTCAGAATTAACTGTGATTGGTACTTGTGAATCTAAGTGGTCTTTTTCTTCAGAAACCAGAGATAATTTTGATTGATTGACCTGACAGTGCATGGCCATCGTATTTACTTGGGGAGATTTAAAAACTCAAACAGGGAAGTTTCCACATACTATTTTCCAAATAGGATCATATAAGAGAAAGTGCAAGCACAAATTTAGGGTTCTCCCAGGCAGAGGAAACTTTTTTTTTTTAATTTTTAATTTTTTTTATATTTTAAAAAATGCTTAGATAACATAAATGTTACACAAAAATTACAGGGATTCCCATGTTCCCCACCTCCCACACCTCCCACACCCTCCCACATAAACATCCTTCATCAGTGTGGCACATCACCTGCAATGGATATACACATCCTGGGGCTTTGCCACTAAGCATGGACCATAGTTCACACTGTAGACCACACTCTCTCCCACACAGTTCTGCATATTATACGATGATATAAAATGGCCTATATCTGTCGTTGTAATGTCACTCAGGATAGTTCCCAAGTCCCGAAAAAGCCCCTGTATTACAACTGCTTTTCCCTCTCCCTGCCCCAAAAGCATCCAGTGGCCACTGGCTCCACATCAATGTTGTAATTTCTTCCATTGCTTGAATCACAATATGTCTACAACAGAATACCAGTAAGTCCACTCTAGTCCATAGCTCTCCCCACAATCCTGAGGAGTCTGGGATGGTGATGTCCACTCCACCTCCAAGTGAGAGGGGGCTTATATCCCATGGATAAGATGAATGGGATTATCCTCCCTGCATCTGCAGACTTTCTCCATTCCCTGGGATGGCCGTTGTCCATCATCATCTCCCCGCCAGGTGTCCTGGGTGAGTCCATTGAGCTGTAGAGTAGGAGTTGCAGCTCCACCGAGATTCCAGGCACAGCTGGTACATGGGTGGGCCAAGAGGGAACTTTTGGTCAAGTCCTTAAATGCTGATGAGTTTTTCTGCTGAATTCACTTTGGAAAGGGCAGGACAATAGGAATTAGAAGCACGGAAGGAAACATTTTATGGAAATATATGGTCTTCTCAGGGGAATACATGCTTTGTTTCTTGGGAAGCATATTATTTATATTTTAAAAATATACAAATGGAAGCACTTTTTTTCTTTTGGTAAGTTGTGGCAGGAAGTCCTTGGCATTTTGAGAGGGAGGAGACTAATTAATCTGGCATACTCTCCAGCGGTGTTTCTCAAAGTGTAGTCCTGGATCAGCAGCAACCACCTGGGGATGCGGCAGAAATGCAACTTCTAGAACCCCACCCTCCATCTGCCATCAGAAACCCCAGGGGTGGGGCCAGCAATCTGGGTCCTGCCAAGCCTTCCAGGAGATTCTGAGGCTCCACTAATTTATTACAGAGAACCACTGCTCTGTAATTATGCACAAATTTCTGCTCATTTAATTTAGCTCACATTTTCCCACACAAACATGCAAAAAGTTGTACTGGGAGCTTTTGACGTCCATAATACAATGCATGGCATATTTCTTAACACGTTGATACTCCTTTAAAATATTCCCATAGCTAAAGAAAGTATTTTTATTTTTTTAAGGTAATGTTAAAATCTCTGAAAATAAGATTTATATTAAAGGAGACCACTTTGTATCAACTTAGGTAACATAATTGAAAAGCCAAGCACGATGCCTAACACACAGCAGATGCATTATATATTATAGTTCCCTTTCGCTTTTATGCACAAGTACTTGTTTGCAGGGATATATTTTCTTATAATACTTCATATACCTGATTAATTCACTCTAATGCCTCTTTTTTTTTTTTT
>JAQZBX010053801.1:0-18799 GCA_029593785.1 Cabassous unicinctus | reverse complement strand
CTCAGTGGATAGAGCCCCCGTTTACCATATGGGAGGCCCGGGTTCGCGTCCCGAGGCCTCCTTGTGAGGGCAGGCCGGCTCGCACGGCACCGTGGGCTGATGCGGCAAGACCTCACAGTAAGGGGGAGATAAGCAGACACAGAGAAGACACGCAGCGAATGGACACAGCAGCACAAGCAGCAAGAGGGGGATAAATAAAAAAAATAAATAAATCTTTAAAATAAAATTAAAAAATCCAACTTAGAGTAACTTTCTGCTTTTCACATTTTTTGTTTCCTTTCGTTTCATTTTTCAAAGCTAAACTCCCCTGTATTGGGGGAAAATGTTAGAATTCAGTTTACTTCCCCCTCCTATGTCTATATTCTCATCCATTTCCAAAATAACTTTGAATTGGGATTTCTGAATGTCATCTCCAGACAAAAGCTAATATTATAGAAGGAAAAAAAGAAATCATTATTTTTATTATGATTTTTTAAGATTTATTTTATTTATTTGTTTCTCCCCACCCCCTCATTGTTTGCATTTGCTGTGTCTCTTCTTTTCCTTGTTTCTTTAGGAGGCACCGGGAACCAAACCCAGGACCTCCGATGTGGGAGGGAGGCACCTAAATGCTTGAGCCGCCTCCGTTCCCTGTTTGTTGTGTTTCTCATTATGTTTTTCTTCTTGTGTCTCTTGTTGTATCATTTTGTTGTGTCAGCTCACTGCACCTGTCCATCGCATCAGCTAGCCGTCTTGCTCTTCTTCTTTAGGAGGCACCGGGAACTGAACCAGGGACCTCCCATGTGGTAGGCGGGAGCCCAATCGGGTGAGCCACCTCTGCTTCCCCATTATTTTTAACTAGAGAAAGAATTCCCAAGAACTTTCACCACTGAATGGGGAAGAATATTGACATATTTGCTATCCATACACCTAGGAGCCAAAACCTGTAAGGCTGCATGCAAGACAAGGCATTTCTTTTCTAGAAAGATAACTTAAAACAAAATATATCAAAGAGGAGTGATAATTTTAACAAGATATCAGAGCTAGAGTTAAAGGGAAATATTAAAAGACATTTTTTAAACCAAGGACTTATTTTTAATTAATTAGTTGTTATAACAGCATTGTGATTAAATAAGAAAATGTCGGAGAGCAGGTGTAGCTCAGTGATTGAGTGCCTGCTTCCCATATATGAGGTCCTGGGTTCGATGCCTGGTACCTCCTTAGAAAAAAAAGTTAAATAAAAAAATGTTGATATATTCCCAGATGTATACTGGAGTATGTGGGATGAAATGATATTTGGATCTGTTTTAATCACTTCAGAAAGAAAGAAAGAGAAGGAGGGAGGAAGGAAAAAAAGGATAGATGAAGGAAATGTGACAAAATTATGATTTGAATTGGACTGGTGGGCATTATGGCGGAGTGAATTCTGAACCCGAGTTTGGACACGGTCTTGGTCTTGGTCTGCATTCTGGAGGTGTGGCCCCATGGTAAATAAGATCTCTTCAAGATGGTACTTCAGGGGGCAGATGTGACTCAAATGGTTGGGCATCCATCTCCCATATGGAGGGACCTGGGTTCAATCCCCGGAATCTCCCAGTAAAAATAAAGAAAAATATAGAAGGCACGCAGGCTGCCAGGCACTGCAAGCTGGTGCACCGCCAGGCCCCGTGTGCATGCTGTCAGGCCCCGTAAGCGGGTGAGCCCCCCAGGCCCTGTGCACGGGTGCGCTGTCAGGCCCCGCTGAGCCATGCAGCAAGATGATGATGTAACAGGAGACTGACACATGGGAGAGCCAAGATGAGATGCGCCAAAAAAACAGGAACTAAGGTGGTGCAGGCGGTAGGATGCCTCTCTCCCACATCAGAGGTTCTCAGGATCGAATCCCGGTGAAGACAGGAGGAGAAGGATGAGAAGAGAGGGCAGGAAACAGACACAGAGAATTGCCCAGAAATGGACACAAAAACAGCAAAAATGGAGGGGGGTGGGTAAAAATGGATAAAAGTAAATGAATAAATGAATCTTTAAAAAAAAAAAAAGATGGTACTTCAGGTAACATGTGGCCACACTGAGTCAGTTTAGGCTTTAATCTGGATTACTGGAGTTCTTTATAAGCAAAGGGAATTGGACACAGAAAGAGAAGCCACCGGGAGCAGCCAGAAGCTGGAAGCCAGTGGAACCTGGAAGAGAAAGGAGACACTGCCATGTGACAGAAAGACCAAGGAACCCCAAAGATTGCCGGTCAGCCAGAAGATCCTGAAACCTGGAGGAAGCCAGCCTTCTAGCCTCTGAAATTGTGAGCCAGCATATTCCTGTTGTTAAGCCAAACCATTGTATGGTATTTGTTTTATTTATTTAAAAAAAAAAGATTTCTTTATTTATTATTTGCTTTTATCCATTTTAACTGCTTCGCCCCCCGCCCACCATTTTTGCTATTTTGTGCCCATTTGCTGGGCAGTTCTCTGTGTCTGTTTCCCGCCCTCTCTTCTCATCCTTCTCCTCCTGTCTTCACTGGGATTCGATTCTCAGAATCTCCGATGTGGGAGAGGGGCATCCTACCACCTGCACCACCCTAGTTCCTGGTTTTTCAGCACGTCTCGTCTTGGCTCTCCCTTGTGTCCCGAGGATCGAACCTAGGTCCCTCCATATGGGAGATGGACGCCCAACCATTTGAGCCACATCCACCCCCCTGGTATTTGTTTTAGCATCTAGGAAACTAAAACAGGCATAAAGTTTGTACATTTCCTGCAGCTACCATAAGAAATTTTTTTAATTTTTCAATTTTTTGTTTTTGTTTTTGTTTTTTTAACTTTATTTTGTACATTTAATAATTGAAAATATAAACAATTAAAAACTGAAAAGAAAGCACAGTTGAATAAAAACATACATTTCTCAATTAAATGTACTGGATACATATACATTTTTTAAAAATCATACAATATGTTACACGATATATTTGGTTCATAGTAACGCAATCACATAGTATTTGTCCTTTTGTGTCTGGCTTGCTTTGCATAAGAAGTTACTACAAAATTGGTGGCTCAAAACAACAGAAATTAATTTTCTTACAGGTCAGAAATCTAAAACCAAGTGTTTGATGGCCAAGCTCACACTGAAGGGTATTATTAAAAAATGGAAAATAACAATTGTTAGCAAAGATTCAGGGAAATATCAATCTTCATACACTGTTGGTGGGAATGTAAAATGGTGCAGCCACAGTACAAATGGGTTTGGCAGTTCCTCAGAAAGTTAAGTATAGAACTGACAAATGATTAGGCAATCCATTTCTAGGTATCTACCCAAAAGAATTGAAAGAACAGACTTGAATGAATATTTACACACTGATGTTCATAGCAGTATTATTTACGATAGCCAGAAGTCCCCATCAAGATGAATGGATAAAATGTGGAATATACATGCAATGTGTTTTAGTTTCCTGGGCTGCTCAAGCAAATACCATGAAATGGTTTGGCTTAAACAATGGGAATTTATTCATTCATGATTTTGAGGCTGGGAAAATGCCCAAGTCAAGGCACTGTCAAGGTGATGCTTTCTCCCTGAAGGCTGTGGCATTCTGGGGCTGGCTGCTGGGGATCCTGGGCTCCTCTGTCACATGGCAAGGCACATGGCCGTGTCTCCTGGTCTCTTCCATTTTCTCTTTGGGGTTCAGCTACTTGCCTTCTTCAGCTTTTCCCCTCTCTGTCAATTTCATTCTCTCATAATCCAATAATAGGATTAAGACCCATTCTGTTTGGGCTGGGCCACACATACCTAAACTGAAGCAGCAGCATCAAAAGGTTCTACTTACAGTGGGTTCACACCCATAGGAATGGATTTAATTTAAGAACATGTTTTTCTGTGTAGTTACAGCTTTAAACCACCACACAATGGGATATTATTCAGTCATAAAAAGCAATGAAGTTCTGATACATGCTACAACATGGATGGACCTTGAAGACATCATCTTGAGTGAAATAAGCTCTCCAGAGCTTAGATTAATAGCAGTTTCTAGACTTCTATTGAAGTCAGTGTAGACTCTGGCAAAAACCAAGCTGAGCCCCTGACACCCTCCAACATGGACACCTCCACATCCATGTTGTGGCATAGAGGAGAGGCAGATAAGGAAGAAGAGGAGAATCATATCATGAGTTATGATGAGCCAGCATTAAATTAATGTTAGTCATGTCTCCAATATGGAAAGAGCTTGAGAAAGATGACCAGAATCCAAGACCACAAATTCCTAAGTCCTCCTCCAGTTGCTAATGAAGCAGCTGTCACCCCATGTGGGTTTCCCAAGGGGGGGTCATGCACAGCAGACACGGCCAGGCACAGGAACACTTAATGACAACCAGGACTTGGGTCCCCAACCTAGGTACTGTCTTCTGGTGAGCTAGACTGGACCTTGTAGTCTGATCCTACTCCTCTGGCCTCAGGCTTACACTTAAAGCTTCTGCCTGGGCAGATCTTAAGAGTCCTGTTAAAAACAACCTTCCAAGTAATCATAAACAAATAAATGGAGTGACAAACAAGTTGAATGCCCCTTGTCAACCCTGCCCCACACCCTGATTTTAATATCAGTCCTCTGGATCTCAGTGTTCTGGTGGGAAGAGAGTCAAGGAGAGACATGCCTGAGGAAAAGGTCACCAAAGACAGTAGAGGGTTATTTGTATCTAAGGCCTTGAACAAAGCCAATCTAAACTGCTTATTCTTAATTATTCAAAGTGTTCCCAGGTGGGAGACAGCCCTGGGCTAATCAGCCATGTAATGGGAACAGCTTAATGCCTTTGCTTGCCATGCCAAAATCCCACACTCCCTCACACAAAGTTCATAAAATATCCTTGGCCTTGACCGTTCATACCAGGGCCCTCCAGCTCTCCTTGAGGCCAACATTGTAGCAGACTGAACCATGTACTGCAATTTAGACGTGGTCTTACTCTTTTTTTTTTTTTTTAATGGATTGTCTTTTTATTATTGAGTTGTAGTTTTGTTTTTTTTTACCGGGAGGTCCCGGGGATTGAACCCAGGTCCCTCCATATGGGAGATGGACGCCCAACCATTTGAGCCACATCTACCCCCTGACATGGTCTTACTCTTAATCCACATTCCCGTGAGTGAGAACCCATTGTATATAGGAACTCTTGAAGATGTTATTTTCAGTTAAGTTTCCTTTAGCAGGGTTACTTAGTCCAGATTACTGGAGGATTTATACAGAGAAGAAACTGGAAGTCACAGGGTAACAGAAGGCCACAGGAGAAGCAGGAAATCAGCAAGTGGGTGATCAGAAGAGAAAGGAGAGGACATCGCCATGTGACAGGAAAGCCAAGGAACCCCAAGGATGGCCAGTAGCCAGCACTAGAATGTACAGACCCCAGGAGGAGGCAAGCCTTCTAGCCTCTGAAACCGTGAGCCAGTAAATTCTCATTGTTAAAGCCAACCCATTGTGTGATATTTTTCAAAGCAGCCTGGAAACAGATAGCCTGGGAATCTAGCGACCTGGGTCTGTTCACAATACTTCCAAAAGAAGCTGAATATCTTAGGATAAGACACTGGGTGCTACTTATTCCTAAGATTCATTCTCAGTCCAATACATGATTCTGTGCACAGGAACCAGGCTGTCTAGAAAATTTACTTTTGGTGGCAGCTGCTTTGTTACAATACCAGAGTTGGCTCCTGCCTTGTCTCTGGGGCTGAATCAGACACAGAGAAAAACATAACAGAGCATGAGAAAATTAAAGGGGAAAACGGAGGCAAGATGGTGACACCATTATGGCCAAGTGACAGATGCAAGAATGGAGGACAGGGCAGAAAAGTCTTCAAACAGTTTTCATGTGAAGACATTTCCAGATCTTGGTTAAACAATAGGAACCTAACATAGGACCCTACCTCATTAGAGGACCTTGGTCAGATCCTTCAATATCTCTGACCATTGTTTCTGAATTTATAAACTGGAATGTATTTGTTAGAATTCTCTTGGTTGTCAGAAACCTAACAGAAAAGAACTTCCATAGAGATGAAGCAGGCTCATATCTTTTTGGCTCAACACTCAAGGAGGAAGAAAGCTAATGTCTCCAGGAGAGACACTAAGTAGTACAGCAGGGATCAAATGCCCTTCCCTGAGACAATCTCTGTGGCTGGTTGAGTCCACCCAACCTTATAGTTGGAGGAAACACCACTGTTGGCATTCCCACTGACATTCCATGGAATGGAGTAGGGTGATTTCACTCAAGGAAGGATGCTGATAAATAAAAACATATTTACTACATAGACAATCTATTTCTTCCACCTTTCAAACTCCACTGTATTAGTGGGCTACTGCTGTGTGACAAATTAGCACAAAATTAATGGCTTAAAATAAGACAAATCTATTATCTCATAGTTTGTGTGCATCAGGAGTCTAGCTACAGATTAGAGGAACCTTCTGCTCAGAGTCTCCCCAAGCTGAAATCAAAGTATCAGCTGGGGTTGTGATCCTATGTGAGGCTCAGAGTCCTCAGGCCATTTAGATTATTAGCAGAATTCAGTTCCTTGCAGTTGCAGGACTGAAGTCCTTGTTTTCTTGCTGGCTCTTGGCCAGGGACCACTCTCAGCTCCTCACGTCACCCTCAGATCTGGGCCAAGTGGCTCCCTCCATGGGCAGTTCACACCACGGCTATTTGCTATCTTCCAGGTCAGCAGGGAGCATCTCCCTGATGCTTAACCTGGTTTGAAAAGATTTGCTTCATTAGGTCAGGCCCACCAGGATAATCAGACTGATTAACTAAAACTCAACTAATGGGAAAGGATGTAGCTCAGTGGTTGAGTACCTGCTTCCCATGTACGAGGTCCTGGGTTCAATCCCCAGTAACTCCTAAAACAAACAAACAAAAAAACACTAAATCCAGCAAAAAAAAAAAAAATCAACTAATTAGTAACCTAATCATGGCAGTAATATCCCATCATATTTACTGATCCCACCCACACTAAATAGTAGGGGATTATACAAGGTGCCGCACACCAGGGAGTGAGAATTTTGAGTGTCACCTTTGAATTCTGCTTACCACTACTATCCAATGAAAGTAACTAAAAGCAAAGAGGGGAGAGAAATCCTTAAATGGAAAGACACTAGAAGAGACAACAGTGAGTGAGAGATTTTGACACATCCTTGTGCCTACAAAAGATGACAACTAAACTCATGTGCTCTAGAATCTCAGAAAATCTCAGAGTTTAGAGGTGCAAGGTACCGCAGGTTTCAGGACTGATACAAAGGCTGAAAGTCTATACAAGAAGCAGTGAGAGGGAGCGGGTGTGGCTCAGTGGATAGAGCCCCCATTTACCATATGAGAGGCCCCGGGTTCGCGTCCCGAGGCCTCCTTGTGAGGGCACGCCGGCCTGAGCGGTGCGGTGGGCTGATGCAGCAACCTCACGGCAGGAAGCGGGTGTGGCGCAATGGATAGAGCACCCGGTTACCATATGAGAGGCCCCGGGTTTGCTTCCCGGCGCCTCCTTGTGAGGGCAGGCCGGCTCGCGCGGCGCCGTGGGCTGATGCGGCGAGACCTCACAGCAAGGGGAAGATAAGCAGACACAGAGAAGACACGCAGCGAATGGACACAGCAGCACAAGCAGCAAGGGGGGGACAAATAAATAAAAAAAATAAATCTTTAAAAAAAAAAAAGAAGCAGTGAGACAACTCCTCCTCCCAAGGCCCCTCCCTAATCCCGAGCAGACAGGTAAATAGTCCTTTCCTCATTGTCCCGGATTCATTCTCTGGAGAAACTGAACCAGAGTGGCTCTAGAGCATCAGGTACAGTAGGAGATGGGCAAGTGTTAAGTGAAAATCTGCATGCTGCATAGCGGGACTTCTGTACAAACCTCTTCCTTTGCCTTGTTTCCAGAAAGCTGACAGCCAGGTTCATATTCCTTAGGAAAACAATTCGAAGAACCTTCTCTACGGAAAATTATCCTAGAAAAATGCCTTCTAGAAACTGACTTTTGTGGGTTTTTCCAAGGAAAAAACTGGCTTAACAAGTGTTCGCCCCATTCTGAGCCCTGCCAGTTGAAAAGTAACACACGCACACTTAACACACACACACATGAACACTCACACCACTTTTAACCAGTTCTTGACTGCTTTAGGCAAGATTGGTATAGACAAGATTGGCCTTGAGAAGGTCGTAAAGCCACTGTAATTTGCTTGATTTCTTTGCCACCTACTCCTGCTTCATTGCTATCTTTCCTCAACCCATACCTATGGCCTCACTGGAGCTCCTAATATGTAGTGGATTGAGGAAGGAAAATTCAGGTATGGTTTATAGGTTGCTTCACACTGTGCTGGTACCAGTGGTAGCATTATGGACCCACTCAGAAGTGGCCATGGAGGATGGGGAAGGGAAAGTCTCCTGGTGGGCAGGTGTCTTAGTTTGCTAAAGAGTTGCCAATGCAAAAATACCAGAAATGGGTTGGCTTTTATAAAGGGGATTTATTTGAGGTAAAAGCTTACAGTTCTGAGGCTGTGAATATGTCCAAATCAAGGCATCATCAGAGATGTTTTCTCAGCAAAGATCAGCTACTAGCAGATCCTGGAGTCCTGTCACATGGTAAGGCAAAATGGCAGGTCTGCCAGTCTCTACTTTCTCCTGGAGCTCAGCTGTGGGTGATCAGGCATCTCTCCCTGGGCCTCATCTCCTTGAGCCTCTTGGGATTTCTGTGTCTTTCTGCAGCTGCAGATGAGCCTGGAGGCTTCTCTCTCACATGACAGGGTCAAAATGGCAGAGTTCCCTTTCTCTGTCTCTTCTTTCTCTGCATTTTGAGTTTATATAAGGCTCCAGTAAAAGAGTGAAGATCCAACTTGAGTCATGCCTCACTGGTGTAGTCCAATCAAAAGTGATCTAATCAAAGGTCCCTAAACTAAATTTAATGCAATCAAAGGGGCCCAAACCCACAATAATGGATTAGTTCAAAAACGTAATCTTTTCTGGGATTCACAGAATTCAAACCTTCACATCAGGACTTCAAGCAAGTTATCTGGATGTTCCTCTTACCTGGAAAGAGAGATTTCCACAAGTATTTATCTAAAACTGTTTTAGTTTCCCAGCTGCTAAAACAAATACCATACAATGGGTTAGCTTAACAGCAGGAATTTATTAGGTTGAGGTTTCAGAGTCTAGAAGGCTTGCTTTATCTGGAGGTCGGTATCTTCTGGCTGATCAGCAATCTTTGGGGTTCCTCAGCTTTTCCAGCACATGGCAGTGCACATGCCTGTGTCTTCTCTTTTTCTCTTCCAGGTCCTGTTGACTTCCAGCTTCTTGCTGATCCCTATGGCTCCTTCTTTGTGACCCTCTCCTGAAACAATTGGACCACACCTTAACTGAAGCAACCTTATCAAAAGGTCCTATTTACAGTGGGTTGACATCCACAGGAAATGGAATAAGATTAAAAACATATTTTTCTGGGGTCCATAACTCCAAGTCACCACAATATCTATTCATGGGTAATGGCTAATGATTTGGGCATGAGAGGGTCCAAAACAAACAAACAAACACAACCCAGAGGAAACAAAAATAATGCAAAGGACAGAAGAAAACTTTTAAAAACAAAACTATCTGAGTATGGGGGATGTTGAGTGTTCTCTGTATGGGGTCTGTATTATTTCTGAAACTGTCCTGTAAATCAAAAATTATTTCAAAATAAAAAGTTTTTTTAAAAAACAAAAAACTATAATTAGTCTCATCAGAGCACTAGGAGAAAAAAAAGATGCTAAGAAAAAACAAAATTCAATAAATAGCTTTTGGAAATAAAAACAGGCAAACCAATTTTTTTTTCTTTTTTGTGCTTTTTCCAACTAAAATTTTAAACTCAATAGAAATATTGTATAATAATGTTGGTAGAAATTTCCTAGAATATAAACGAGATGGAGAACAGGAGTAAAAAGGTAAGAAAATGAGATAATCATTCCAGGAGTTCTGTGACAGTTGAAATGATTTTATGAATTACAAAAAGAGAAAGACTATGTTTTTAAACTAATCTATTCCTGTGGATGTGATACTCTTTGATTATATTAAATTCAGTCAAGGGTCATTTGATTAGATTACTTGATAAGATCAGTTTAGGGCTTTTGATTGGACTGTTCAGTGAGGCCCGAGCCAGTTTGGGTCTCTGCCCTCTAGCTGGGTCTGATATAAAACAGAGATACAGAGACAGACAGACACAGACACAGATAAAGGGAGACACTATATTTGATCCTGCAATAATAGAAAGGACTCCAGTTTCACCCATAGCTGAACTGCAAGGAGCAAAGCCCCAGCCAGAGACGCTCAAAGAAATGAGCTATATGCCTGCTAGCTTACACCTGAACGAGGGAAGAAAGCAGAGCCACCGAGACTGAGAAAGGAGGCCCAGTAAGAGACAAGCTGTGTGCCAGGTTTGCCTACAGCTGCAGAAAGGTGGAGACCTTGGTAGAGATCGGCGGCCATCTTGCTTCACCACGTGGCAGCTGACTTTGGTGAGAAAGCACCTCATATGGTGCCTTGAGTTGGACTTTTCACAGCCTTGGAACTATAAGCTTTTACCCTAAATAAATGCCCTTTATAAAAGCCTACCCATTTCTGGTACTTTGCATTGGCAACCCTTTGGCAAACTAAACCAAGGTCGAAAATCCAATCAATAAGTATTATAGAAAAAGACAAGAGAGAAAATGGAAAGGAGAAAACTGTCAATGAAATGATGAAGGAATGTTTCCCAGAAATGCAAAATACAAATTTCCAAATTGAAAGGGACTACAAAAGCTCTGCAAGGTGATGATGATGATGATGATGATATGATAAGGTCCACACGGAGGCACATCATCATGAATTTTCAGAAAATTGGCACTAAAAGGAGGATTTAGTTGATGCTGGATACTCCTCTTCAAAGATATCCCTTGATGAGGATTGAGATGACTGTATTTAAATTTTCTGCAAATGTTCTTAATAAAGCCATTATTATTTCCTTCCTTTTGTTCTTTGAATTCTGTTCTCCATAAAATAAGCCATATTCTCTTTTTGGAGGGGAGGGGGGCAGGAATGGCAGCAAAAAACTGCCAAAGATTCAGGGCAGATTTCTCAAAGGAAAGGTTTGGAGGCCTGTGGGATTTTAGGCTTGACTGAAACAGACGATGAACCCCAGTCCAGGAATGCTTTTAAATTCACCACTCAATCGGAATATAAAGGTGCCTTTTTTTTGAAAGGCTATTTTTCAAATCCTCTAATGAAAAAGCTATGGAAGAATTAATATTGCTATCAATTCTTCCTTTCCTCCCTGAGAAAGAGCAGTCCTCTGCCCTTGAACAGATGGGCCTCTGTGTGATAAATGGCCCAGTGTTTCACTCCAGCAGCCGATGGCACTGACATCTTGTCCCCAGTGTGATACGCTGGGCTGTCCCTCCGTTTTCATTTCCTTTGACTAGACTAGAGCAGTGTTCAAGACTCAGACAATGCAACGGCAGGGGCTAGCTCCTGTCATCCTCACATCCCAGCCATTCTTTATGATAATGATCATTAGGGTGCATGACCTCCAGGAGGGATTCTGGAGAAGGTGTGGCCGGCTGCAGCAGGGCAGCCTCTCATACCTGGTGCTGCCCGGGGGCTGGCTGTGTGGATGGCTCAGGCACCGCCTGCTGCAGTTTATTGCTATTCCCAGAGGATGCTGCTGTGTTTTCATTTACATGGGCAGCTAATAACAAAGATCACACGAGCACACACACACACACACACACACACACACACACACACACTCCAACTGCCTTCTGATTGGCCTCCTTGGAAAGCAGTCACCCTTCCCATCATTTCCAGAAAGAACGCCAGCCATCTTTGCATGATCAAATCACCTGTCTCTTAAGGGACATCAGACAGGGTGCTTGCTGTCCTAATTACCCCACCTCACTATATGGGGCTTGGAATATGGCTAATGCTGCCTCCAAGTCCCCTTTGTCATGCTCTTGCAGGTAACGGCATTCTGCTGCAGCTGCCTTCCCACCGGAAAGGATAGACTATATGGCAGTGGATGGTGGAAAGAGCAAATTCATTTTGGAGCAAAGGGACAGGTTTATGTTCCTAAAGCTGCAGTTTTTTCCTATGATGTTGAATGTTCTTCATGGGTATTGCAGGTTGTTCAAAACCTATCACATTTGCATATTTCTGCATAGAAACATCTTTGGGGACACTTTCTCTTTCTGCCTCCTGACTCCTCATTCATTAAAAACTCCGTTTAGTGATGACAATTTTTTCCAAGTGCTTAATGCACATCATCTCCAAACCCTCAATCCTCAAGAAATATTTATTGGGGATTGAGTATTTGGTCCTATGAATTCTCAGACAGACTCTGAATGCTGGGTGCAGGGGACAAGACAGATGTGCTCCCTGCCGTCACGCAGCTTCCACTCTGGTCACCTGTCATGTTGCATGAACGTAGGATGCAGGCTGCAAGGGGTGTGGAATTTATACAGTTAGGAGGGCTCTTTCAGAAAGAGAGTGTGAATTGACTATGCTGCATATTTATTTAGAGTGTATAAAGAAATCACAGCTCATGTGTAAGTGAAGGACCTGAGGCTCAAGCTTCACATGTTTCCTCTGATGGTGAAACGGATATTATCCCAGTTGTGCAGATAAGATAACCTGATGTTTCTTTCATACATGGCTGATTTGAATCTAGGTCAGTAAGACGCCCAAGCAAGCCTTCCGCTGTTCCCCAACCAGGCAAGTATAACTAATGATCAGAGGGCATCCAAGTGGAAACAGCTCTTCCCCAGCCAGGGCACAGCCCGATTATGCTGGTGGAAAAACAATGGCCTGCCCAGACATCTCTGCTCAAATTCAAACTGGGGAGTGGGGGGCGGGGGGGTGCCTCTCAAAACATTTATTCTAATCTTAGGCATTCTTTTCCTTAAGTCCTTAAAATTTGGGTACTTCTGAATTTCGCTTGGGTCTAGTTTTAAAATTGCTTATGTATGATCTGACTCACCCATAAAATAAGGAGGATGGACCAGGTTATCATTTCCCCAACTTTTCTTCAAGCCATTAGCTCTACAGGGTGGACACAGGTGTTATGCAAAAGAGAGATGTGTGGACATATTAGCTAGAAAATGCTGAATTAACAAAAGTTAAAACGAGTTTCTTTGCTATTCGTCTCTTTAGCAACTTTATTTTGCTAATAATGCAGAGTTGTGCTCTAACAGGGAAATATAGCATACAGCTTTTCCCAAACTTCTTCTGATTATTGAATCTCTGCTATGAGTCAGGCTCTGTTCTAGATGTTGGGGATAGAGCAGTTGGTGAACTGTTTGATCATAGAACCCCTTTTCCCTCTGAGAGTATCACACATGACTCCGCCTCAGGAAACACTGCACTGAATATTTTCTAAGTCCCTTACATTTCTGACGTTCTATGAACGTGCATAAGCATCTTTCCTGGCCACCCTAACCTCCACCTACAAGCTCCCCATGCCTCTAAATATTCCTTTATTTTTTCGCCTCCACCCACATTTTCAGTCTCATCTCCTCCAGCTCCCCCATGTATTCCAGTCACACGGAAGTACTTAACATTCCCAAACATGCCGTGCTCCCTTGTACCTCCGCACTTTGGCATGTGGTGCAAATTCTGTGTGGAATGGCTTCCTTCACCATGTCCACCTGGTGAATCTATTCTCGTAACAAAAAATCAACCATTTTAAAGTGTACAATTCAGTGGCATCTAGCACCACCTCTAATTCCAAAACTAGTTCATCACCCTCAAAGGAAACCTAGAACCCGTTAAGCAGTCATTCCCTGCCTTCTCTCTTTTCAGGTCCTGGCAATTTAGCTGGAATTCCAGGTAAATTCCATCTCCATGGATTTACCTATTCTAAATAATTCATATAAATGGAATCATGCAAAATTTGTCCTTTTGAGTCTGACTTCTTTGATTTAGCATAATGTTTCTGGGGTTCATCCACGTGGTAGCATGGATTAGAACTTCATTCCTTTTTGTGGCTGAATAATATTCCACTGTGTGGATATACTAATTTTGTTTATCCATTCATCTGTTGATGGACACTGGGTTGTTCCCACCTTTTGGCTATTGAGAATAATGCTGCTATGAACATTCACATACAATGTTTTGTTTGAACATCTGCTTTTAACTATTTGGGGTATGTACCCAGGAGTGGAATTACTGGTCATATGGTAATTCTATGTTTAACTTACTGAGGAACCGCCAAACGGTTTTCTACAGTGGCAGCAGCATTTTACATTTCCATCAGCAATGTTCAAGGGTTCAGATTTCTCTCTATTCACTTTTTCAGACTCAGCTCAAACATCATCCCCACTGTGAAGCCCAACATAGCATCTCTTGATTCCTTGCCCTATCAGTGAATTATTTAAGAAGATACATCTATCCCCCACTTGCTGCTTGTGCTCGCTGTGTCCATTTGCTGTGCGTTTTTCTGTGTCTGCTTGTCTCCCTTTGTTGTGCCAGCTTTCGGTGCCGTGCGGGCCCTGAGCTCTCGCTGCATGGGCGCTCCTTCACCAGGAGGCCCCAGGGATTGAACCCCGGGCCTCCCATATGGTAAACGGGAGCCCAACCACTTGAGCCACAGCTGCTTCCCAGAAGATACGTTGTTATGTGCTATTTAGTATTAGTAGCCTTTGTACTGCATTACAGTTATCAAAAGTCATTTAAATATTTATATTCTTCAATACATGGCAATTGATGACGTAGGAAGTAAAAATTTTTTTTTTAAAGATTTATTTATTTACTTGATCCATTTTAAACCCCCCCTTCCCCATTTGCTGTTTTGTGTCCATTCGCTGGGCAATTGTTTGTGTCTGTTTCATCTCTTCTCATCCTCCTCCTCCAGTCTTCACCAGGATTCGATCCTGAAGACCTCTGATATAGGAGAGAGGTGTTCTAGCCATCTGCACCACCTCAGCTCCTGGTTTTCTGAGCTTTTGGAGCATCTCGTCTTGTCTCTCTCCTGTTACGTCATCATCTTGCTGCACAGCTCCCGGGGCCTGGCGGCTCACCGGCACACAGAGCCTGGCAGCCCATGCGCATTCTATATATATATATTTATTTTACCAGGAGGTCCCGGGGATTGAACCCAGGTCCCTCCATATGGCAGATGGACGCCCAACCATTTGAGCCACATCCGCCCCCCGGAAGTAAATTTACTTTTTATTTTTTATTAGAAATGTTGTAAGTTTACAGAGAATTCATAGTTCCCATAAACCCCCACCTCATGCACGCAGTTTTCTCTATCATTAATATTTTGCTTAGTGTGATACCTTTGTTACAATTGATGAAACAATATTACCGTAATTACACTATTAACTATAATCTATACTTTACATTAGGGCTCACTGTTTGTAGTATGGTGCCATGTTGTTGTTTTTTATATTTTTTTTCTAGTAACATACGTACAACCTAAAATTTCCCCTTTTTAACCACATTCAAATATATAATGTCTGGTGTTAATTAATTTCATAGTGTTGTGCTACCATTACTACCATACAGTAGCAAAACTTTTTCATCACCCCCAATAGAAACTCTGGACAATTTAAGCATTACCTCCCATTCCTTACTCTTACCCCGACCCCTGGTACATTTTTTATAGTTTCAGACACTATGAATTTGCTTATTCTAGTTATTTCACATCAATGAGATCATATAATATTTGTGCTTATGTGTCTTGTTTATTTCACTCAACATGATGTCTCATGTTTATCTGTTGATCTGTTGATGGACCTTTGGATTGCTTCCACCTTTTGGCAATTATGAATAATGCCATTATGAACATTGGAGTGCAAATATCTGTTTGAGTCTCTGCTTTCAATTCTTCCGGGTACATACGTAGAAGTGGGATTGCTGGGTCATATGGTAACTCTATACTTAACTTTCTGAGCAAACACCAAACTGTTTTCCATAGCAGCTGCCCATTTTACATTCCCACCACCAATGAGCAAGTGTTCCTATTTTTCTATATTCTCTTCCACATTTGTTATTTTCTGTGGGGTTTTTTAATAGTAACCATTCTAGTGGGTGTGAAATGATATTTCTTTGTGGTTTTGATTTGCATTTCCCTAATGATGTTGAACATCTTTTCATGTGCTTATTGACCTTTTGTATATTTTCATTGGAGAAGTGACTATTCAAGTCTTTTGACCAGTTTTTTCATTCGATTGTTTGTCTTTTTATTGTTGAATTGTGGAATTTCTCCATATATTCTGTATATTAAATCCCTAACGTATATGGGTTTCCAAATATTTTCTCCCTTTCTGTAGGTTGTCTTTCTGCTTTCATGGTGAAGTCCTTTAATGCACGTAAGTTTTTAATTTTGATAAGCTCATATTTATTTTTTATTTTTGTTGCTTGTGCTTTGGATGTAAAGTCTAAGAAACCATTGCCTAACACAAGGCCCTGAAGATGCTTCCCTAGGTTTTCTTCAAGGAGTTTTATAATTTTGGTTCTTATATTTAGGTCTTTGGTCCATTTTGAGTTAATTTTTGTATATAGTGTGAGGTAGGGTGTCTACCTTGATTTTTTTTTTTTTTTCGCATACAGATATCCCGTTTCCTAGCACAATTTGTTGAAGAGACTCCTCTGTCTGAATTGAAGGGATTTGGAACCCTTGTCAAAAATCAGTTGGCCATAGATGTGAAGGCTTATTTCTGAACTCTTAATTGTATCCCATTCTTCTGTGTGTCTGTCCTTGTCTTGGTACCATGCTGCTTTGATTACTGTGGCTTTGTAGTAACTTTTGAAATTGGGAATTGTGACTCCTCCAACTTTGTTCTTCTTTTTCAAGATGGTTATGGCTATTCAGGGCCCCTTATGCTACCATATAAATTTGATGATTGGTTTTTCCATTTCTGCAGAACTGGAATTTTGAATGAGATTATGTTGAATCTAAAATCACTTTTGGGTAACACAGACATCTTATCAATATTTAGTCTTCTGATCCTGAACATGGAATATCCTTCCATTTATTTAGGCCTTCTTTGACTTGTTTAGCAATGTTTTGTAGTTTTCCATGTATAAGTCCTTTACATCCTTGGTTAAATTTATTCCTAGATATTTGATTCTTTTGGTTGCTATTACAAATGGAATTTTTTTCTTGACTGCCTCTTTAGAATGTTCATTACTAGTGTATAGAAACACTATTGATTTTTGCATGTTGATTTTGTATCCTAACACTTTGCTAAACTCATTTATTAGCTTTAGTAGATTTGTTGTGGATTTTTCAGGATTTTCTGAATATAGGATCATGTCATCTGCAAATGGGAAAGTTTTAATTTCCCTTTCCAATATGGATGACTTTTAGTTTTCATTTTTTAACTTTTTGGGGGGGCGTACCAGGGATTGAACCCGGGACTTTGTATATGGGAAGCAGGCACTCAACCACTGAACTAAACCTGCTCCCCTGGATGTCTTTTATTTCTTTTTCTTGCCTAATTTCTTTGGCTAGAACTTTCAATACTATGTTGAATAGGAGATGTGAAAGTAGGCATCCTTGTCTTATTCCTGATATTAGGGAGAATGCTTTCAGTCTCTTTCACCATTGAGTATTATGTTAGTTGTGGGGTTTTCATATTTGCCTGTATCAGTCTCCCAAAGCAGTGCCGATGCAAAGTACCAGAAATCTGTTGGCTTTTATAAAGGGTATTTATTTGGGGTAAAAGCTTACAGTTACAAGGCCCTAAAGAGTCCAACTCAAGGCTGCTTTCTCACCCAAGTCAGTTGCCACGTGTTGAAGCAAGATGGTCACTGATCCCTGCCTGGCCTCTCCTTCCTGAGCTTCCTCTTCCCTAAGGCTCTGTGGGCCCAGCTTCTTCCTGAGCTCAGCTGCAGGCTGGCAGAGGGCTCGTCTCTCAGGGCTTCCTATCTCTCCTGGCATAGGGCTCATTTCTTTCCGGCCTTCTATATCAGTCTCAGTTGTTCTGGTCTCTTCCCAAAGTCAGCTGTAAGCTATTAGGCAGATGGCCTATCTCTCCCTGGGGCCCCAGGATCAAAAATGACAGAGCTCGCTCTCTCTTCCTGTGTGTCTTCTTGAGTAAGTGTCCATTTATATCAGCCCACCAAGGGGGCAGGGACTCAACTTGAGTTACGCCCAATCAGAAGCCCTAAATTGATTTTATCAAGTAAACTTAATCAGAGGACCCTCACTGAATTTAATACAAAGGGTATCACACCCAGAGGAATAGATTAGTTTACAACATAATCCTTCTCTTTTTGGGATTCACAAAATTAATCTCAAACTGTCACAATGTCCTTTATCATGTTGAGGAAGTTTCTATTACTAATTATATATTGTATTAGTCAGCCAAAGGGGTGCTAATGTGAAATACCAAAAATGGGTTGGTCTTTTCAAAGGGTATTTATTTGGGGTAGAAGTCCACAGATACCAGGCCATAAAGCGTTATGTTTCTTCTCTCACCACAGTCCATTGTCACGTGTTAGAGCAAGACAGCTGCCGGCGTTTGCCAGGGTTCAGGCTTCTGGGCTTCCTCTCTTCCCGGGGCTGTGTTTCTCTCTGGGCTTAGCTCCTGTTTCCTCCACAAGGTCAGCTGTAGGCGATCAGGTGAACAGTTTGCTTCTCTTCTCTTGGGGCCTTCTTTCCAACATCAAAGCTGCTTCTCAAAGACTGCTTCTCAAAAGACTGCTTCTCAAAAGACTGCTTCAACTCTGTTCTTGGCCTTGCCTTTTAAATTCAATTCCCCACCCACCAGGGGGTGGGGCTCAATGCCCTACTGACTGACATGGCCCAGTCAACGCCCTAATCATAATTCAATCATGCCCAGATTAACAGATCAGATTACAGGCATGATCCAATTTTTGGA
>JAQZBX010053800.1:0-18784 GCA_029593785.1 Cabassous unicinctus | reverse complement strand
GGAGGTCCCGGGGATTGAACCCAGGTCCCTCCATATGGCAGACGGACGCCCAACCATTTGAGCCACATCCGCCCCCAATCTTTGCCCTTTTGTGTCCGGTTTATTTCACTAAACATGATGTCTTCAAGGTTCATCTATATTGTCACATGTATCAGAATGTCATTCCTTTTTTTTATCTACTCAAACTTTTCCATTGTCCCAAATAGGAACTCTGTATATTTTAAGCCTTAACTTCCCATTTCCTATCCCCACCCTGTCCCCTGGTAAACTATATTCTAGATTCTTTTTTTTTTTAAAGATTTATTTATTTATCCCCCCCTTGCTACTTGTGCTTGCTGTGTCCATTCGCTGTGTGTTTTCTCCGTGTCTGCTTATCTCCCCCTTGCTGTGAGGTCCCGCTGCATCAGCCCACCGCGCCATGCGGGCTGGCCTGCCCTCACAAGGAGGCCCCAGGAAGCGAACCCGGGGCCTCCCATATGGTAAACGGGAGCTCTATGGGTTGAGCCACACCCGCTTCCCTGTATTCTAGATTCTGACTACATATTTTTTATTTTTTCTAAAAGATTCTTAGATTACATTAAATGTTACATAAAAAAACATAAAGGATTCCCATATGCCCCCATATGGGAGCACACTGCCCACACCTCCCACTTTTCCCTACATTAACTACTTCTTTCATTAGTGTGGTACATTCATTGCAATTGATGAACACATTTTGGAGCATTGCCACTAATGATGGATTATCGTTTACATTGTAGTTTACACTCTCTCCCACTCAATTCTGTAGGTTGTGGCAGGATGTATAATGGTCTGTATCTGTTGTTGCAGTGTCATTCAGGACAATTCCACGTCCTGAAAGTGCCCCCATATTACACCTCTTTTTCCCTCTCTCTGCCCTCAGCACCCCCAGTGACCACTGTCTCCACATCAATGATACAATTTCTTCCATTGCTAGAATCACAGTAAGTCTATAGTAGAACACCAGTGAGTCCACTCTAGTCCTTATTTTATTCCCCAATCCTGAGGATTCTGGGATGGTGCTGCCCACTCCACCTCTAATTGAGAGGGAGCTTCCATCCTATACAGTTGATTGATGGAACTCTCTTGCTTGCAAGAGACTCTCTCGGTTCCTTGGTATGGTGTAGACTCTCTCGGTTCCTTGGTATGGTGGTTGTCCATCATCACCTCCTTGTTAGTTGTCCTGGGTGAGTCCAATGAACTGGAGAGGACGTGTTGCAACTCCACTGAGGCTCAGGGCCCAGCTGGCTATGTGCCATATTTTAAAGCCCTCTTTATTTGTATCTATTGTAGGTTGTGAGATCCCTGAAGGCAAAAAAGACTGTCCTTTTTGCCTTAGTGTCTGTGGCTGGAAAATCACACCGAGACACTAATTGATGTTTTGCCCAGTCTTCTTTCAGCAGGCTGAAGGAAGAGGAGGTATTCTCTCTTCCCCATCCCAAGAAAGTAGCCAAGGGACTCCTTACCTCCAGGGGTCCTTAAGGACTTTTGTTCTGAGGGGCTTAAAGGAGAGTCAGAAATAAAGCATGAAGCTGTCATCCAGAGTATGCCCCTCTCCCCAATGTAGAATTCTATTTTAGAAGAAAAAAAAAAAAGGGTTGAAAGAGGAAGAAGCGAGCCGACCTTAGAGGGAAGATTTTGAAAACTTTCTGAGAGGTTGGGAAGAGGAGAGGACAGGGGTGTGTAGGTCTTGGTGCGGTGGAGAACAGCACCTCACTGCCTCTGAAAACTCTAGTTTGTGGCAGAACCTCAGGATGCCCTGAGGGAGAAGGTTCATTAAGCATTTAGCCTCTCAACTTCCAAAAGATTTGGGGCTAGGGCCACTGCTTTCAAGCGCCCATGTGTTTGTTTTTGTTTTTTTTCTGTCCATGTGGTTCCCCTCCCCCAGTATGGCTCCCTCATCTGTTTGCTCATTGTTTTTTGCTTGTTGTTTTTGCTCATTGTTTTGCTTGTTGTCTGTTCATTTTTTCTTTAGGAGGCACCAGGAACCAAACCCGGGACCTCTCATGTGGAAAGTGGGCACTCAACTGCTTGAGCCACAACCACTCCCTGTGCTCATTTGTTTTTGTTCGTTGTCAGCTCATTGTTTGCTTGTCGTTTTGCTGGTTTTTTTTCCTTGTTGTCTGCCCATTGTTTTTGCTCGATGTCTATTCGTTGTCTGTCTTCTTTAGGAGGCACCAGGAACCAAATCTAGGACCTCCCATGTAGGAGGCAGGCACTCAACAGCTTGAACCACAGCCACTCCCCTCGGTGTGGTTTTTAACACCGAGCATCTCAGCAGGGACCAGAAGGCCTTCCAGAATGTTCTGGATGGGGCCAAATGCCCAAGGCCCTCACCTGACCTTAGAAAAGAGTAGCCACCCCCATTCCCCACCCCAACAAATATATGAGATTGAATTTCCTGAGAGGATGAGTGCTCTGAGCAAGTGCAAATTTATTTAGAGACACAAAGGAATGTGATTAATTCTTGAACTTTAGTGAAATGAACTAAAATTCATGCTGAATATGTTCACGGGTCTGGCAAAATGGGGCACTCACGGTGTTTGGAGAGTGAATGAATGAAAGCCACCCACCCAACCCGTCTTGAAACACGGACCAAGGAGTCTAACACATGTGTGAGTCAGGGGCTCGCATGAGAGTGAATGAATCTTTCAGGTACCTTGAAATTTATCCAATAACCTGGTATTATATAATAATACCATAGAAAGCTTTTGTTTACCTACCTTGAATACTGTAAAAAAGGTCACACATATAAAGATCAGGAATCATAGCGTTCAAAAATTAAAATAAGGAATTTATTCATCACTATAAATATATGTAATATAATACTAATAACAATTTTTATTCTACATTTCCAGGATTGCTGCTGAAGGTATCTGATTTATTTGTTTTCCTGAATGCTTTTCAATTAGGAAAAGCTAGTGCTAAATTCTAAATTATAGAAAGTTTAGGCAGGTTCATGGGGAAATGGAGTGGGGGGAAAATTACTTGAGAACTCCTTGCCTTAACAAGTTGCAGCCTTGAACCATGAACTGTGGGTGGGCTGTGAATGTGGCTATGATGTGTGTATGCCAAAGTGCATCTGTCTGCTTACTTTGGTCTCCCAAAGTAGGTCAGGCCATTGGAGAGATTGCTGTGCACTGTGGCATGAGGTGATTTGGTTGCTAAGGGCAAAAAAGCCTTACCTGATGAACTACAGCCTCTGTAATATGGAAATGTACTGTGGTGCCCTCAGATATTATTGGAATGTACAGAAATTATTGGCACCAAATATCTATAACAGAGGAAAATCACAGGCTGGCTGACCTGGCAATCCTGAATTGTAAAAGGCATTGCCCCATATTTAGAGTTTGCCTGGAAAGGATCATGCTTTGGAAAAAAGAGATGGAGGAACATGTGTGAGCACATGTGTATGTGTGTTTTGTTTGTTTAAGGAAGTAGTTAGTTCAAAGTAGCTGAAACTACATTCAGGAAGAGTTCAGCTTTAGAATCCAGACTTCCACTCTTAGGGAACTTACGATGAGTTTGGGGGCATTTTTCCTTCAGGAAAAACAAATTAGTCTGTAGTGCAAAATTTCTGAACACACAGGTTTGAATGCTGGCTAATCATGAAAGATCTCGATATCCATTCTAACTGCTAAACTCGACTGTGTGTCTGTATTTTGCAATATTTACAGGTTTTAAAAAAAATTTAATTAAAACAATTTTTTTTAAAGATACTTAGATTATACAAATGTCACATAAAAAGTATAGAGGATTCCTGTATGCTCTGCTCCCCACACCTCCCACACTTTCCCACACCAACATCCTTCATTAGTGAGGTACATTCATTGCAATTGATGAAGACATTTTGGAGCATTGCCACCAAGTGTGGATTAAAGTTTACACTGCAGTCTACTCTCTCTCCCACTCAATTCTGTAGGTTTGGCAAGATTTACAATGGCCTGTATCCATTGTTGCAATGTCACTCAGGACAACTCCCAAGTCCCGAAAATGCCCCCGTGTTACACCTGTTTTCCCTTGTCCTGACCTCAGAACCTCCAGCGGCCACTGCCCCCATATCAATGATATAACTTCTTCCATTGCTAGCATCATAATAAGTCTATAGTAGAATACCAGTAAGTCTACTCTATTCCATAGTTCATTCCCCAATCCTGAGGACCCTGGGATGCTGACACCCACTCCACCTCCAATTGAGAGGGGGCTGTGATCCCATAGGGCCAATGGATGGGACTCTCTTGCTGTTAGTTGTAGACTCTCTTGGCTCTTTGGTATGATAGTTGTCCATCATCACCTCCATGTTAGTTGTCCTGGGTGAGACCAATGAGCTGGAGAGTAGGTGCCACAACTCCAATGAGACTCAGGGCCCAGCTGGCAAATGGACAGCCCAAAGATTTAAGTCTCCTGGACATACACCTACTAACTCTAGTACTAACCATAGGTTCAAATAGAAGGACAGAACAGCCATGTGTAGGGAAACCACAACCATGTCCAACTCTATCACTCTGGGGATCACAAACTCCAAAGTAGGGCACACCAGCAAGGCACAAAACTCCTGAGCTGTCTGCCCTGACTATAGTGTCTGGATGTCTCCAGAGCCCTCAGGAGCTCCGATATTTGGGGTAGTATCTACTTTGGCAGTCAAAGAGATCCTGCTGTGATGTGCATAAGCGTAATCTCTAGAATGACCTACCAACTCACTTTGAAGTCTTTTAGCCATATAAACTCATTTGTCTTTACCTTTTCCTCCTTTTGGTCAAGGTCTTTTTCCAGTTGCATTGCTAGTTGGTGCTTGGTAGTAATCCCTCTGTGCCAGGGAGGCTCATACCTGGGAGTCATGTCCCATGCTGTGGGGAAGGTAATGTATTTATATACTGAGTTCGGCTTAGAGAGAGGCCACATTTGAGCAACAAGGAGTTTCCCAGGAGGCAACTCTTAGGCACCCTGTAATACTAGGCTAAGTTTCATTTTCAAGAGTAAAGGTTCATATGCAGTCATCAATATCAAGGGCCCGTCAGTGGACCATCCTCCTTCACTGGTCATTGCCCCTGCACTCTGGGGATTCTTGCTGATCTATTAGAGAATGTAGCAGAGCTCCCAGGATGGGAATTTGATATTCCTTCGGTTATTGCTTGAATCTCCACTCACTGTGACAATGCCCCATGAACATTTGAACACATTTATATGCCTTATATGTATGCCCAGGTGATCTTCCTCCCATGTATCCCCCAACACTGACACCCCGCACCAATGATCCTCCCCACAGGCAGAGATATTGATGTTTTATTCACCTTCAGTATCCCCAGCACCTAGTAATGAGCCTGATGCCTATTAAGTGTTCAATAAATGTTGGTTGGATAAAGAATTAGTCAGGAAAGCGAATGTGGCTCAAGTGATTGGGCTCCCATGAATCATATAAGAGGTGCAGGGTTCAATTCTCAGGGCCTCCTGGTGAAGGCAAGCTGGCCCATGTGGCAAGCTGGTCCAAGCGGAGAGCTGGCCCGCACAGGAGTGCTGGCCCATGCAGAGTGCTGGCCCATGCACTGGACTAGCACAGCAAGATGATGCAACAAAAAGAGACACAGAGAAGAGACAATAAGACACACAGGAGACCAGGGAGTTGAGGCGGCACAAGAGATTGAGTGCCTCTCTCCCACTCCAGAAGGTTCCAGGATCAGTTCCTGGTGTTGCCTAAAAAGAAGACAAGCAGACACAGAAGAACACACAAAGAATGGACACAGAGAGCAGATAGCAAGAGGGGTAGGGGGGATAAATAAATAAATAAATAAATAAATAAATCTTTAAAAAAATATTTTTAAAAAATTAGTCAAATTCTAATTTAGTCTAAATTTCAATTGTGCCTTTATCACTACAGCTACCAGTGTGATTTAACCTGTCAGTTCCCCCTAGGAAAATATAGATACAAGAGACCCCCAGGTAGGGTTTTTGTGAGAATTAAATGATATGTTTCATGTAAAGCACTTAGCACAGGGCTTGACATATTGCCTTAAATGTCATCAATTTTTATTACTTATATATCTTTTAAAATAATGTTTTGCTTTTATGAAATTATGATGTGGTAGCATCATAATAATTAATGTTCTAATTCCCAAAACTGTTACTTTGGTGGTACAAATCTTATAAGATGAATGATTTTCATAATTTGTCATGACTGTAAACTTTACCCTAACCATTTAGGATTTTCTTTGATACACACCCATTTATTTAATCTTGCAGATTTCAGTTTACTCTGGAATCAATCTAAGATAAATGGGCTGTTGTAATATGTCAGAAAGTCCTCACAGCTTCTAAAGGTCAAATGCTCTCTTGTTTACATAGGGGGAAAAAGGAATAGAAAAAATTATTAAGCTGTACTTAATTTCATTCCCTAAGAATGAAGCCCACCCACAAGACAAAGGCAGAGATCAGGTTGTGGGGACATCATGCTCCTGGATCAAGCCATGTATGAAGCTGCCTCTTGTGCTGTAGGTACATTTATAATTTTTTTAAGGAGGTACTGGGGATTGAACCCAGAACCTTGTACATGTGAAGCATGTACTCAACCACTGAGCTATATCTGCTCCACACATTTATAATTTTGACAGCTATTGCAGATTTCCCTCAAAATGTATAAAGGGTTCTGGGTTTATTTCTAGGGAAGCTGAGCCCTGCAGTGGGCAAAGGCAGTGAAGAAGAGATGCCTTGCTGCCTCATCTCCACTGTTTTCAGCGATTCAGCGCCAGCTCCAAACTTGGATATTCCACACCAAAGTAGACAGCCCCAGAGTTTCAGAAAGTGGTGTAGCAATCATCGATTGTAACTGGAGCTAGAGCCTTGAATGTCTTACACTTTACCCCAGGCAGCCTACCAAAGTATTCCAGGCACGTTGTGCATGTTCCTGGGTGAAGCTGAGGTGGTTTGTCCAGTGTTGACTTAGGTAAGGTGAAACTACACTTCCCAGATATCCAGACACAGGGATTCTCTGTGGGGTTCAGAGTTAGAGTTGCTTCAAGGGAAATATATGTGTGATATTTGAGCGGCAGAAAGGAAGCAGCTGCCCTTCTACTTTGAAGGTTATTATGGTAGAGGCAGTTAGGGAGAGAAGCAGAGAGGCATTTAGGGAGAGAAGCAGTTAGGGACAGTAGGTTCCACTTTGCTTTTGCTTTTCCCCCTCAGCATCCAGCTCTTCTTCCCACCTGATGGCCTTAGTAGCCCCAAACCCATCCTGAGATGCTTTGCTGTGAAGTCACAGAGGTGGAAGCCATGAAAATCCATCCCCTCCCTGGTTCTGCTCTGCCAGGCAGTTGTGCTTAGTTTCCAGCAAGCTCTGAATTGTTCACCTGCACCAGGCCTGGTTTGTAGCTTTTCTTTAATAGTTTCTGATCTCCAGAACTATACAACAATGCATTTGTATTGTTTTAAACACTAAGTTTTGTGCTTTTTTGGGCCTTTTCTTCCCCAAATTGTGTAAGATCTAATTCCATAATAAATAACTAATCCCACAATACTCACAGTGGTCTTGCTTCCCTGATTCAACCCTCCTGGTTATAGGAATTGGCATAAATATAATTCTTTTCACCTTATTACAGTTACAGGGGCATTTTAGCATTCCTTATAGATTGCCACACCAGGCACCTTCCTGGCTGGCTGCCCTTGAATATAACTCTGGTAGAGGGGGCACAAAGGAACTCTTTTTTTGAGAGAACCTAAATCTAAAGATCTCTTTCTGTGAGACAAACAGAAACTGGGACTGGAGAGACAGTAGAAAGGCAAACTATCCCTCCTTGTATTTTGCAGAAAACTAAAAAGCCTTTCTCGTCTGCAGGCATAGGTCCGTCTCTCCTGATTTCTTCTCCCTGGACTTGGCTTGAATCTTTCTCCCTCATCATATAGCACTATGTTGAAGGAAGGCCAGCGCGACTTCATTCAGTCGTGAAATCGCTGGGCTTACTCATTCATAATCTCATGGTGTAATGGAAAGTGTGTTGGACTGAGAGTACCTGGTTTCTGGTACTGATTTTGCCAAGAACCCTCGTGAGACTAGAGGAACGTCATTTAGACTCTGTGGGTCTCAGTTTCTCCTATTTTGTAATAGCAATGCTGTAAGAATAGATTATGGGTCTTCTGCCACACGCCTAATTCATTGCGCTTGTAAAAGCCTTTTTTTGGAAACTTGCATTTCAGTTATTTAGAGTTTCTATGAAGTATGACATGTGCACACAGGAAGCATTATAATTTTGAATACATGGATCGATGCTGGCACCCTCCCTTGAGCCAGTTGTCATGTGGTCTCATATCACGGATGTATCACACATGGAGGCATCCTGGGCAAAGAGTGGGCATTCCAGAACATAAAGGGCTTGATAGTGGTTTCCTCACTCTTTTGTTTGCTTTCAGCAAAGTGTGACATATTAGAGTTTATGTGTGCCCACTTACAGTATCATAACTATTTTTAGATAATCTGTAATTTTACTTAAATTCTCATAAATTAGGCAATTGACTTTAAAAAACAGTTTTTCTGCAAAGAAGCCATGGATTGAGGTTAAAACAATAACATGAGTGCAAGCAAATGAACAACAAAAATGACAGCACAGACAGTCCTAGTACATGCTTTCTGCTATCCACATTAAAAGGTAAAAATAATGATCAGCTCTGACTAGATGTCTGACAAAAAAAGTGAAAATTATCAAGAAGATGGGTGAAATTTGGATTTACATCACTATCATTACTGAGGCACCTCACCTTCAGGGCTTATCGTGCCTTGAAATAGTAACAAAGTAGTCTGAAGCCATTGGTAAGCAAGGAATCCTAAAATATTATTTATTTCATCTTTATATCCTTTTTTTACCTTCTATTTTGTGCATTTATTATAATGCTCATAACATATTGGTAAGTACACATATTGAAAATATGTGCTGAAAATTTTTTTATTGATTAGAGGGGCATGATAAAAAAAACCTTGGTGACCTTTTCAATCAATGGCAATGAAGGGAATATTGTCTTTTAATATTCTTTCCCTAATTGTAACAAATGTACCATACTGGTGGAAAGGGTTAACAATAGGAGAACTTTTCGGTAAACTTACCCCTTTTCTAATTAAAACAAAATAAAAATGGGACTGTATAACACAGAGATCACTGTTGTGGACAATGACTGGTTAATAGTATAAATTTAGGAATGTTCTTTCATGAACTAGAGCAATTGTACATCACTATTGCAAGGTGTTAACAGTAAGGTAGTATATAGGAAAAAATACAACTAATGCAAACTATGGATTGTAGTTAAAAGTAATGTTTTAATATTCTTTCATCAATTGTAAAAGAGTTACCACTCCAATGCTAAATATCAATGATGGGGGGTGGTATAAGGGGTTTGGGGCTTTTCTTTTTGGGGTAATGAATATGTTCTGAAACGGATTGTGGTGATGAATGCACAACTCTGTGATTGTGGTGAGAGCCACTGATTGTATACTCTGGATGGATTGCATGGTGTGTGAATATATTCAATAAAACTACTTAATAAAAAACAAACAAACACAAAAACCTTGGTGACCACTGATTTGGGCTGAGAACAACATCTGACTTATGAAAGAAAGGCATGGGTGGTGGTGCACTTGGACTCTGTACTTCAAGACTGTAAGACATTTGTCACTCTACCTTTTGTGACCTATGCCATAATTACATGTTAAGGGAAGGATTGTAGTTAAGTATTTTCCTTTCCACTGTCAGGAAAAACTCTTTTTCCCCCCATAAGCTCTAGAAAAACAGGACTAGATTTGGTAATCTTTCAGTGAATTGTTTTCTCTCTTACTTTCACCGCTTCAACATTTTATTCAATGTTGAACAAGTCAACGTTGTTTGTTTTTTGGAGCAAAGGGAATCTGTGAAAAAATTTCCAGATTCAGGAAAGAATTTTGTTCGGCTATTGAAATGTACGCAATATTTATTTTTAATTCTGCTCCATAAGTCTAAAGTTACTTTCATTCAGCAACAACAAAAAAACTTGATACTTTAATTTTTAAATTTTGCAAAATATAGACAGGAGACAGAAAGGAAACGGTGTAATAGTCCGGATGGGCTAAGTTGTGCTACGGTAACAGACAACCCCCTAGATCTCAGTGACTCAGTGTCACAAAAGTTTATTTTTTAACTCACACTACATGTCTAAAACAGGCATGTGGGCTCTGCTCTTTGAAATCTCCCAGGGACTGTGGTAGACAGAATACTGCCCTTCCCCTAAAAGTTGCCCCTGTCCTAATCCCCAGAACCCGTGAATATGCTAACTTTAATTGGCAAAAGGGTCTTTGTGATGTGATTAAGTCAAAGGTCATGAGATGGTGTTATCCAGGTGAACCCAATGTAATCACAGGAATTCTTATAAGAGGGAGGCAAAAGGTCAAAGGCAGTCAGTAGTAGGAGATGTGACTGGCAGAAGCAAGAGGTTGGAGTGATGTGAGGAAGGGGCAATGAGCTAGAAGGACAAAAAGACAAGGAAACATATTCTCCCCTCAGAGCCTCCAGAAGGAACCAGCTCAGCTGACACCTCAACTTTAGCCAGTGAACCTGATTTTGGACTTCTGACCTCCAGAACTCTGAGAGAATACATTTGTGTTCTTGGAAGCCACTACGTTTGTGATAATTTACAACAGCAACAGGAAACTAATACAGGGACCTGGGTTCCATCTTGACAAATGTTTTTATGGTGCACGAGGCAGGAAAAGGGAAAATGGCAGACTATGTACCTGCTCTTAAAGCTTGGGACTGGAAGCCGCACAAATGCTTCTGCTTACATTTCATTGGCCAGAGCCAGTCACGTGGCCATACCCGACTTCAAAGGAGGTGGGGAAGGCACTCTTACCTTGTGCCCGGATGGAGTTGAAGAGCTGGAGCATTAGCGAGTAGCTCTAGTGAGTAATGTAGAGGGAGAACAGAACTGAAGGAATGGGAGATACAGGCCAGCAACCGTGTGACCCAGCTCAGGAAAACTAAGTAACTGACTGAATGCACAACTCAGGATAACGAATCAGTTCAAAATTTTCCATAAGTAGATTTGGGGTAGGCATGGGTGAATGAGGCACTGACTACCAAGATTTGCCCCCCAATCCCAAATTCAGGAAGATTCTACCTCTCCCGGGCTCCACGGAACTAGGCCTGGGGTCGATATGGGGATCCCAGGGACATAACAGGAATAGGGATCTTGAGAATCAGGGCCAGTGAACTCAAACTGCTGCGACTGGCCTGCAGTGCCTGGGTTCCCTTGGTAGCTGGTTTCTGGCTGGGTTTGGGGAGTAGGAGGCAATGGGGAATTGGTTGCTGGGATAAGCCCTTTTTTCCCTCCTCGGGTGGAGACAGGGACTATATATCTTCTTTTTTCCGGTTTCTGCCGGATCAGGCTGGTTTCAGTACCAGCATCTGCCAATTGACCCTTGGCCCTGAACTCCAGTAACTCCACCTCTTTTGTTCCTCCAGCCTGCGGGGGGAGGGTAACTAGGCTGGTGCTAATCTGTGAGACCTTCATTGTCTCCTGGTTGGCTTTTCAGCCTCTTCCATCATTTATATAGCCAATTCCCTAACCCACAGGGACACCTCTGGACAAGGGAATGTCTTTGAGGTTATAAGCAGCAGGTAAGTAGAGACTCTAGTGAAAACTACACAGATAAGCAGGTTTCAAGGCAGACTGGATAGAAATATAGGGTTGCCAGAAAAAATACAGGTACATAAGTATGTGGTATTTGAACTGGATAATTCTTTTTTGGGTGGGTGGGGATGTCTTGTGCATTGTAGAATGTTTAGCAATATTTGAGACATACTTATACTAAAAGATTACTCATTGTTTATCTGAAATCCAAATTTAACTGAGCATCCTGCATTTTTATTTGGTAAATCTGGCTAACTAAACAGAGAATGAACTCATACTGAGATCTGGGTTTGATGCTGGACTGTGCAGGAATAAACCTGGGGGGCAGGCAGAATAAGTTTTGGGAAAAAAAGAAATTGGGCACTGGAATCAGACCTAGTTTGAAGTTTCTGTTACAGGCTCCAATTATTGACTGTGACCAAGGCAATTGTGAAATATGAACTAGGCCAATCAGAGAGATTGTGGGATTGATGGCTCAGAAAGATGCCTGTGTGTCAATATGAGTTATGGAAACTTAGCTAAAGTCATGACTCAAACCCAGTAGCTGCTAGAGAAATATTCTCAATTGATCAGGAGTCTAAAGAGATGCAGATTGTGAACTAGCATGTGCTTTTTAATTTTTTTTTGTTTTAGGAGGTACTGAGGATTGAACCAGGGACCTTGTACATGCAAAGCAGGTGCTCAACCACTGAGCTACATCTGCTCCGCAGCATGTATTTTTGAGGACAGGAGTAGAAGACAAAAGTGTTTTCCAAGGACCCAGTGTTCAAACTTGGTGGTCTATCTAAACCAGTGGTCCTCACTTTGGGGTGATTTTGCCCTACCAGGGAGATTGAGCAACACCTGGAGATAATTTTGGTTGTTACAAGTAGGGGGAGGTGCCAGTGGCATCTAGTGGGTGGAGGCCAGAGATGCTGCTAAACATTCTGCAAAGCATAGGACAGTCCCTACTCCCCCCAACAGTGACCTGGTCCAAAATGTCAGTAGCAGCCCTGTTGTGAAATGCTGGGGTAAACGTATGTGGAAAGTCAGCATACATTCTGTAAAAGTTTATACAAAATGTGCCTTTCTAAGAGTGAGACCAGGTAATATGGAGGGGGGCAAAGGAAAGGCCAAAATCCATAAGAATAGATTCCAAATAGACCTGGAAGCAACTGGTACCACATTAGCCCCCGGTTTGTCATTCCATGGCTGGAATTTAGCCACCTATGCAGATAGACAATAATTCATATCTATGTGGAGGTGTGCTTGGCAGCACTACCCCTGTGTATATGTAACCAGAATCCCTAAATGTTTTAATCAGAATATGGTGCCATTGTTTCCTTGGAGTGATTTCTTTCTTCATGATTCAAGAGATGGGTATGTGGGTGGCAATATGGTTCAAGTCCGAAGAGACCATTGGGAGAAATTGTGAGCCAAAGTGGATGAAGGAAATATTAGAGACATGGCTGAAAATCAAGGGAATTCTCAGTTCCTGGGAAAGGTAAACTAGTGTGTTTATCACAGTCCTGTAAATTCCAGGGGACAGAAAACCAACCCAACTGGCTTAAAAGCAAATGATAGCACAACATTGTGAATGTAATTAACATTATTGAATTATATATGTGCAGGTGGTTAAATGGGAATTTTAGGTTGTGTATACATTATTAGAATAAAAATTTAAAAAGTACTGTACTACATAGTAAATCCTATTGTAAATAATGGACTATGGTTAATAATGCAATTATAAAAAATGTTCTTAAAAAAAAACAAATGAGGATATGTTGGCACATACAATTAAGACTGTTCCCTGGCATAGCACATAGGATTGGAGGAGGAGCTACCTGCACTAGGGCCCCCATGGACCAGTGGCTGGGCCCTCCATCCATTTCTCAGCTCTGGCTTCATTTTGCAGACAGGCTTTCTCTACAGGGTCATGGTAGGGAAGATGACTGCTGGCAGCCTGAATGTCACATCCTCCCAACTTAGACCCTCGCTTTTCCATTATCCATTTGTCTGTCTCAGGAAAGGTTTCAGTTTGGCTCTGCTTGGGTTATTGCCCACTCCTGGGCCTCTCACTGTATCCAGGGAAAAGGGTACTATTATTTGCCAAGTCTGTGTCATGGACCTGCCACTGTGATCAGAGACGAGGTTGCACTTTCAAAAGGTAGAGGGGGAGATCAGAATATTTTTCCTGATATCACATTACTGTGCTTGCTCTAGTCCTGACACTTTTTGAATTCAACAGCTGGAAACAGCTGGACTTATGAGGGTTTTTCTCCCTGATTGTGCAGGGCTATCTCAGACACACTATGTCAAGCTGTTTGGCTAAGGAACTGACCATCTTCAGGTGGAGAAACTGTCCTGCATTCAGGAGCCTTTGTATTAGAGTTCAAAATAGAATCACATGGCAGGAGCTCAACAGTACAGGTTGATTGATTAATGGCATTTCACTACTCCAGATCATGCACGTGGGTGTGGATAAAACATTCTCTCTGCAGACCCCTGTCGGCTGATGGCCTTCCATAGTCATCCCGTTTCTGCATGATGTAAGAGCAGGAGCACAGTCTATGGAATTCAATAGTTTGGGTTCCATCCCAGCGCCATCACTGGACAACCCACTGGTCTTCTCTAAGCCCCAGGTTCCTCATATGTAAAGTGGGTCAATAACCCCACGTCTAAGGGATTCTGGCCTCCCAAAATTAATTGATTAAATGAGGTCATCTCTGTACAGTGCCTATCTACAGTAAGTCCTCCAAAATGCTTCTTTCACCTCTCCTCCTCTGCAGAGTTTTGCCTGCTTTTAGCAAAAGCTAAAGATGCTGGATTTCTTTGTTTGACAATATGTAACTTCACATGTAGGAACATTTTTGATCATTGAGAAGAACACTCAGCTAATGTATTTGTAATTATTCAATTATACTTTAAAATATAAGACATCACATATTTTAATTTGTTAAGTAAACTAAGTTAATGATTCACTTGTTTTAGCAAAATAATTTTATTTCAAACACATGATACCCACATATATCCAGTATGTATTTATCTTGCACATCTATCACAATTCACTTTTTATGTTCCTGAACAGAATGACTTTAGATATGAAAGTATACTATAAATAAATATTGGATACATTTCCATTCACTTCACCCTACCCCTCCAAGGCTCAAGTTCTATTTTCACTCTGCAGTTTCAAAATACCTATAAATTTCCCTTCTCCAGTAGTTGACCTACCAGTGGGATGTAAATGTTTTGCCATATGTGAACTCACAGAAATGTTTGTCAGTACATTGTCCCAGTTAGGAAGAATCAAGAATCTGGAACCTTGTTAGAGAAGTGCTATTGAATGTGTTTGTAAAGATTTCTTAGTAATGATAGTTTCTCTGAGCACAAGCAAGAATGGAGATTTGTACTTCAGAATAAATGGATAATGTTTCCTAGCAACCTGGAATTTTAAGCATTTTATTAGTCTTCCCTTCTTTTGGTGCATGTAAGGGTTGAAAATGCAAACATCATTTAATAGAGAGTTTGTGTGTAGGTTGTGAGGTGTAAGAGCTCTTAATTTTCTATTGTAAATGAATAAATCTGTGTCTGCAATGTTGATTGGCCCACTCAGAATGAAATGTACAATTAAATTATGCCTTAAATTTAAATTATCACTTAATAAGTGTTATTTACCCAAGGAGGGCCTTAATTCTTTTGTTGACTTTTTTTTTTTTTGGTTTTGATTAGCTTATATATAAAGCCTGTATATTTATGCAACTATTTTTAATTTATGAAATTTATTTCTACTCTTATTACCCTGCTTCAATAGTTGCCCCAATTCAAAATATGATCATTTGCATAATACTGGAATAATAGGACCTCAATTTGAATCTAACTGACATTTTTTAAAAGCACCACCCAAGAAGAAAAAAAATACACAAAGAAATGCATATAATTTGCTTAGTTATTTATTTAACTGTCCAAGAGTAAATGAGAAAAATTAATTTCGAGATATTTTCTAGAATTCTTTATTTTAACTGGAATTGATTACTGCTTCTCTTAAGGGAACACTTTTTTTCTCTTGGAGCCAAAGACTGTTGTGAGGATTAAATGAGATGAAGCATGTGAATATTGGCTTAAAGCAAGTATTCAATAAATGTTGCTCCACCTTTCAGTCCCTTCTGATAACCAGTTATCATCCCTTATGACTTAGAAGGACCAACATTTTTCAAATTTCAGAGCATATCAGAATCACCCTGGGAACCTGAGAAATATATCACTGTCTGGTGTCCACTTCAGTCTACAAAACAAAACCAGAATCTTCAGGGTATCCAGATGTCTAACAGACACTGATGGACACCAAGTAGTGGAAGCATAAACTTTAAGTCAAGCCTACGACTTCTGTGTTGGTTTCCTTGATCCCCGAGTATTGAATAAATTGTGCATCAGTTATAAAGAGAAATTTGGAGTTAGAAAGCAACTTAGGGAGTATTTAGTCCAACTCCATCTTTTGCCATGGACAAAACTGAATTCTAAAGAGGTTAAGTGATCTGTCACTCAGCTAGTTGCTGAGCATGGTAAGTGTGCTGGTTTGCATTTCCTGTGGACCCCTGAAAATCCTGTACTTAAAGCAAATCTATTCCTGTCCTGTAAATCCATTGTAGATGAGACCCTTTGATTAGTTCAGTTAAGGGACATTTTGATTAGATCACTTGTGGTTAGGTTGCTTCAGTGAAGGACTTTGATCAGATTGTAGGACACAGGGTGGATCTTATTCCTCTTACTGAAGTACATAAATGGAGAACTAAAAAGCTGCAGTGACAGGAGAAGCCTCCAGATGTTGACAAACCCAGGAGAGAGAAAAGCCACAGACAAAGATCCCGAACCTGAAGCAATGAGGCTTGGAAGAGAAAGGGGAGAGATGAGGGACCCTGCCATGTGCCTGATCGCCCACAGGTGAGCTTGGGAAAAAAGTGAGCCTGGAGAAGGCAGAGGCCGCAGAGCCGCCATTGTGCCTTGCCACGTGGCAAAAGTCCAGGATGGCCAGCAGCCGACCTTTGGTGAGACAGTATCACTGATGACCCTTTGATTTGGACATTTTCACAGCCTTAGAACTGTAAGCTTTTAACCTAATAAATTCCCATTGTGAAAGCCAACCCATTTCTGGTATATTGCCTTGGCAGCCTTTAGCAAACTAAAACAGTATGTTTGTCCCTGGGCTCTGTTCCACACCAGGGCTGGCTTTGAACATCAAGTCCTCCTTGACCTCATGCAGTAGAAGCATTTTCTTTGGGATCTGATTTACCTACCCCTGCTGCTTATACACAGATGGCTCCACCCTGAATATGTCACATTGATCCTGTAGATTGAAGGTGTACATTGTTCAAAAATAGCTTCCCAATTCTAATTGCTGGGTTGTATCTCACTTTTAGTACCTGAGATAAATATCTGTTGCCCAGTTTTGTGTGTGGTATATGATTTATGGCTCTGTTATAAGCAACAGGCCTGAATGCACTTTTTTTTTTTTTTAAAGAATTTGTAGCCATTTATTTATTTAACATTTATTTATTTATTTATCCCCCCTTGCTGCTTGTGCTTGCTGTGTCCATTTGCTTTGTGTCTGCTTGTCTCCTTCTGTTGTGTCATCTAGCCGCGCCAGCTCGCTGCGCTGCGCAGGCCAGCTTGCCTCCACCAGGAGGCCCCAGGAATCAAACCCGGGGCCTCCCATATGGTATATGGTCGCCCATCCAATTGAGCCACAGCCGCTTCCCGTGAATGCACTTTGAAAGGAATATTTTGAGCAAAGGTAATCAATCAAATACTGAACAATCTCATTTGATTATTTTAGTGTCTCAGTAGCATGAGAGGTTTAGGGAGATACCTGTTGAAAGGATTGTTTCATTTTTATAGCTTTGAGTCAAGTTTGCTTTTGTGAGTATAAAATTGTCATATTTTTCAAGTATAGGAACAGAATTGAAAATGCCCACTTATCTATTTTAGAATTGCATCATATGACCCTTGGATGGAAGACCATCATTGCTTTTGACATTAAATTCTTAAAGTTGAATGAGTATCTTAAAATTAGGTATAACCAGTGTCCCTCTCTTTTTCAATTGTCTGAATTGATCTATCTGAAACTCATATTATTATTACTGGATATTAGTTCCTCTCAGACCGTCCTTTAGCAATTTCTGAGCCATCCCCAGGATCTACTTCACAGGCTTTCCCACCTGGCCCTCTTACTGTGGCCCCCTCTGCAGCCGCCCCTTATGGGGTTCTTTTCTGTTGGGTGAGGTGGTCCCTTACTGCTAACTGATGCTATTACCACCAGAGTGTGTAGGTGAAGGGGACACTGTTTAATGCACCTGCCTCTTAATTCCTTATACCTATAAGCTTTAAGAATAGTTTTCTGAAGATTTGAAAATAATGGAAGGGCTGTACAATACAGCAGAGAAAGACCAGGCCAGTTCTCAGGGTCCCTAACAAGGCCAAGCCCCTGCTTAAACCTGGGTCTTCCTTCACCAGTTCACATCCTATTGGAAGGTTCTAAATGCTTCAAGGTTCATGCCTACTATCCCCCAACCATAGAGCGACAAGGGAGTTGCTTCCTCACTCCTGTCTTTGGCCTACTTGCCCTAGATAATCTATTGCCTGAATGATTGAAAATTGGAAATGTTCATCTCCTACAGGTGAAACTACACATGAAGGAATGGTCTGGCTCCATGCCCCCAACAAGATAATCATACAGTGGCCAAATGTGAATACATTATTCGGTTTCAAATAAAACCATGTGTGAAATATCAAGAACCCAATCCAAGTTGCTCCCAGCTCAATTCTGTCTTTTCACTGATGGCTCATAAGTGAATAGGGATGGGGGTTTAGTTTCCCTTGAAGTTACCTTGTTACACAGGGAAACGAGGTAAATACTTTTAAATTCCTAAGCTAAATACTTTTCAGAGTGTACATATAAAAATGCCTTCACTGTGAAAGCCCCTCCATGAATCACTCCACTGCAAAGCTGATATGGGCAACAAGAGACACATGGAGGAAAACATAATGAGAGACAACAAAGCAGGGCAGGAGCTGGCTCCAGAAATTACGTGCCTCCTTCCCACATGGGATGTCCCAGCTTTGGTTCCTGGTGCCTCTTAAAAAAAAAAAAAAA
>JAQZBX010053799.1:0-18797 GCA_029593785.1 Cabassous unicinctus | reverse complement strand
AGCTGGTTCTTTGAGAAGATCAATACAATTGACAAACCCCTTGCTAGACTAACAAAGAAAAAAAAGAGAGAAGATGCAAATAAATACAATCAGAAATGAAAGGCGTGAAGTTACAAATGACCCCACAGAAATAAAAAGAATCATAAGAGGATATTATCAGAAACTATATGCCAACAAACTAGACAACCTAGATGAAATGGACAAATTCCTAGAAATGCACAAACAACCTACACTGACGCTACAAGAAATACAAGAACTTAACAAACCAATCACATTTAAGGAGATTGAATCTGTCATCAAAAATCTCCCAGCAAAGAAAAGTCCAGGACCAGATGGCTTCACAGGTGAATTCTACCAAACACTTCAAAAAGAATTAACACCAATCCTGTGTAAACTCTTCCAAAAAACTGAAGAGGAGGGAAAATTACCCAACACATTTTATGAAGCCAACATCACCCTAATACCAAAGCCAAATAAAGACACTACAAGAAAAGAAAATCACAGACCAATCTCTCCAATGAACTTATGTACAAAAATTCTAAAGAAAATAATTGCAAATCAGATCCAACAGCATATCAAAAGACTTATACATCACAACCAAGTGGGATTTATTTCTGGTATGCACGACTGGCTCAATGTAAGCAAATCAATCAATATAATACACCACATTAACAAACTGAAGGAAAAAAAACACATGATCATCTCAATCAACACAGAAAAGGCATTTGACAAATGCCAGCATCCTTTCTTGATAAAAACACTTCAAAAGATAGGAACATTGTGAATATTCTCGCTGTCCTGATTTTCTGATAATCAGGGTAGGCTAAATATTCGCTATATTAGAAACCATGCATGTGTCCCCAGACCTAGTTTTTCTCCCTAGGTCTAGTTTTTAGAATGCTGGTGATTAACTAAACCTGATTTATTATATGACCATCCTGTATGGGAAAAGGCTGTAACTTTGGATATCTTTGGTCAACCTTAAGAGATATAGCAGGGGGACGGATGTGGCTCGGATGGTTGGGCGTCCATTTCCCATATGGAGGGACCTGGGTTCGATCCCCGGGACCTCCCGGTAAAAATTTAAAAAAAAAGAAAAATATAGAAGGCGCGTGGGCCACCAGGCCCCGTGCACGGGTGCGCTGCCAGGCCTGCGAGCGGGTGAGCCATCAGGCCCCATCCGCGGGTGAGCCGCCAGACCCCATGCGTGGTTGCGCCATCAGGCCCCACAAGCCACGCAGCAAGATAATGACATAGCAGGAGAGTGACACAAGGGAGAGCCAAGACGAGATGCACCAAAAAACCAGGAACTAAGGTGGCGCAGGCAGTAGTAGTACGCCTCTCTCCCACATCGAAGGTTCCGAGGATCGAATCCCAGTGAAGACAGGAGGAGAAGGATGAGAAGAGAGGGCAGGAAACTGACAGAGGTGCCCAGCGAATGGACACAGAAACAGCAAAAACGGGGGTGTGGGGGGTGTGGGGGGGTATAAAAATGGATGAAAGTAAATCAATCAATCAATCCTTAAAAAAATGTACAGGGGAGGAAGATACGGACTATAGTTAGTAGTAATACTTTGACGATGCTCTTTCATGATTTGTTAACAAATGTTTCACAACAATGCAGGGTGTTTGTGGTGGGGTGATGTGTGGGAGCCCTGCATGATGTTATGCATGTTTGTTTTGTAAGATCACGATGTTTACTGAACACTTAAGAGTTTTTGTATGTTCATGTGTGAATGATATACTTCAATAAATTGTTTTTTAAAAAATAAAGGAATGGAAGGAAAATTCCTGAACATGATAAAAGGCCTGCGGCTGAGATTGGAAGAAGCTGGGACCACGGAGCCTTGGGAGGAGGAGGAAGACTGAGCCCTTGTAGACATCGCTCGCCATTTTGTGCCAACACATGGTGTAGCCGTTTGCCAGTTTGATGTAATTATGAATTCCAAAAATATAATTGGATCATGCTTGTAAACTGATCTGTTAATCTGGGCACGATTAAGTTATGATTAGGGCATTGACTGGGCCATGTCAGTAGGACGCTGAGCCCCACCCCTTGGTGGGTGGGGGAATCGAATATAAAAGGCATGGCAAAGGACAGAGGGAGCAGTTTTTGAGAAGCAGTTTTGATGCTGGAGTTTTGATGTTGGAGAGAAGGCCCCAGGAGAAGAGAAGTGAGCCGTTCTCCTGATAGTCTACAGCTGACCTTGTGGAGGAACCAGAGGAGCTGAGCCTGGAGAGAAATGCAGCCCCGGGAAGAGAGGACCCCAGGAAGCCTGAACCCTGGCAAACGTTGGCAGCTGTCTTGCTCCAACACGTGGCAATGGACTGTGGTGAGAGAAGAAACTTAATGCTTTATGGCCTGGTAACTGTGGACTTCTACCCCAAATAAATACCCTTTATAATGACCAACCCATTTTTAGTATTTCACATTAGCACCCCTTTTGGCTGACTAATACACATGGCAATTGACTGTGTGTGACAAAGTACCTCTTAGGGTACCTTGAGTTGGACTCTTTAGGGCCTTGTGTCTGTGAGCTTCTACCCCAATAAGTACCCTTTATACAAGCCCACTGATGCTCTGCATCAGCAGCCTCTGGCTGACTCACACACCTGGGAAGCAGCGAGTACGCACCAAGCATGTGCAACAGCCCTGGGCACCAGCACGTTCCCCCAATGTCCGCGGGGAGCACAGCGCTGACACAGAAGTCCCTTACCTGGTCATGACTCGTGCATGTGTCCGGCTGTCCATCTTGCTTGCGAGTAACAAAGCGTGACCCCACAAGCCATTTTTCATTGCAGATTCGAGAGCATCCTGCAAAGCATTTCAGTGGTTACTGACCTGCGGGGACACCCTCACTCCTCAGAACAGCGTCTGTAACGAGCTATCAGAAGCAGCGGACGGCGTGCTGCTACCTACGGATGGCAATGCAGAGAGGCCTTAACTGCAACTGAGGATGCAACCAACCCAAAGCACCCAAAACATACCGCCCACGACAGAGACACACAAGGAAGGCCACTTTCTCTTTATTTTCCTTAGTTTCAAAGTTCCTAAGGTAGTGGTTTTTGTCTACATGCACTGGTTTTGTTATTATTTTTAAAAGGACAATATAGTAGTTTGATATTATGAATTCCAAAAATAGATACTGGATTATTTTTGTGAACTGGTCTGTTCCTCTAGGCATGTTAGATAGGATTGGATTCAGATGTTTTACTTTTACTTGATTAAACAATGGTTAAGGCTTTGATTGGGCCACGTCAGTAGGACGTTGAGTCCCCGCCCCCTTGGTGGGTGGGGACTCACAGGGAAAACGACATGGCAGAGGAGAAACATGGAGTTTTGATTCTGGAGCCTGGGAAGCAAGCACACAGAGAAGCAGATATACGAAGGAGAGAAGGCTCCATTAGACACGGCAGAGGCCCAGGGAAGAGAGATGAGCCGTTAGCCTAATAGTCTACAGCTAGCCCTGTGGAGCGTGCAAAGCAGCTGAGCCTGGAGAGAAACGAGGCCCGGGAAGAGAGACAAGACTCATCCAAGCCTGCAGCCGATATTGGAAGAAGCTGGGACCATGTAGCCTTGGGAGGAAGAGGAAGACTGAACTCTCACAGACATCACCCACCATCTTGCGTCAAGACGTGGCAATAGGCTTTGGTGAGGGAAGTAACTTACACTTTATGACGTGGTAACTGTAAGCTTCTATCCCAAATGAATAGCCTTTATAAAAGCCAACAGATTTCTGTTATTTTGCATCAGCACCCTTTTGGCTGGCTAAAACAGCCAACACAGTCAATATTTCATTGTTTTCCTTAGTTTCACAGCTCCTACGAGAGTGCTTTTTGTCTGCGCATTGGTTTGGTGTTACTTTCAAAAGGCCAGCAGAGTCGCAGCACAAGGCGCAAGCTCACCAATTCAGGAACAGGCACCACGGGAGACAGCCTCGGCCTCAAAGCTCCCCTTTCCACCGTGCAAGGACACGTGAACTTTACCCCCCATTTCCAGATACACAAGCCTCCCCAAAACATCTCCTAAGCACGGGCAGTGCCTTTACTAACCCAAAATAACTGGTGATGTAATTTGGAACTTCTAATTAGGAGGTTCAGATGTGAATCAAACCTAACAGGCTACATGACTTTAACCAGTTGCACAGTTTCAATATTAAACACACCCATTTGTTAAATATTAGGGTTTTCAGCTTGTCGTGTCACTAAAGCACAGAGCCCACGGCCTGAGGCCCCCGTCAGCCCCTTGGCACTCGCCTGCACTCCCAGCTAACCCCTCGGCGGGGCATCCTGCAGGTGCCGCCCACTGAGCTCGGTCAACAGGGCGTCTTCCAGCCTGGACCCGCCCTCCTATGTGCCCCAGCTCAGGGTCTCCACCGGGTATCTCTGGCCTGGCACCTGCCCATGCCCCCAACAGTGGCCCTGCCTCTACTCTCATCCCTTCCCCCAATTCTCCATCATGAGAGTGCAGACCTCATCAAGCCACTTCCATGGGTCCCAGGAAGAGGGTGCAAATGCCCCAGGTGGCGTACAGGCCTTGGGGGACCCGGCCCGCCTGGGCCTGCTTGGCTGCATCTCCCCAACTCCCAACACCCATGCACCACCCTCTTGCCTGCAGGCCTCTGTGGATGCCGAGCCCTCTGACTAGGTCCTGCTCCACACGCTGCACCCCTCCTCCCCAACGGCCAGCACCCACGTCACTTAAAGGCCATGAATTTCTGTTTAACTTCTTGGGGCTAGGTTAATTTCTGTCCTGAGCACATTTTTATCCCTGAGACTTACACACAGCAGGTGGCAGCCCAGGCTCACATGCACTCATCTGCCGGGCGACTGAAAACTGACGCCCCCACCTAGAAGAGACTGTCGACATGCCTGGACTACGACAAGCAGGCTGTCAGACGTGCCCAGAGCAGCTGGCCCTCGGCAGCACCGGAGGCGCCACGCTCCAGGGACGGAGACCCTGACCGTCTCCCACGGCTGTGGCCCCGGCCCGAAGCCAGACACACAGACACTCAGAGCTGACCTGCGGTACCCATGAGGGCAGTGCCACTCACCTTCTTACGGCCGTAAAGCAGCAGCTCTCGGAACCTCTCAGTCTCTTTTTCAAGGCTGCTGGTGGTAGCGGTCTGGCTGTCGGTGAGGAACGAGAGCTGGGCCTCGCCAGGTTCCTCCTCCTCCTCCTGCTCCACAGCCTCGCTGGTGAAATCAATCAGGTTTGCCTCGTTGGGGGACTTCCCGGGAAGCCACACTGTCTTGTGGTCTCGTAACAAAAGTTCCGCGATGTCCGTTCCCACCACAGTCTGAGAATGTGAGCCCAGGACAGGAAGGAAAGCAACAAGAGGGTCAACGTGAACTAAGCTGCTGCAGAAGTAACGCGGCAGTCACAGCACCAGGCAGGTCCCAAAGGGTCTCCCCAGACAGATGTGTGTCCAACACCCACCGGAGACTGCAGGAGCACAGCAGACAGACTCCCCGACCGCCAGGGAGGTCTACAGCGCCGGCAAGGTCCCCACTCCCCCCGCAAAGCCCATGTTCACTCCAACTTCCTGAGGGGCTGCCTTGGTGGTGCACTGCCCATGGCACGTACATAAATCCAGCCCAGTTCCTTCAGAGGGGACTGAGGATTCCCACACCAAAGGCCAACAAAGAGAAAGCTTCTAAAAGGAAAAAGGCGTACCCCATTCTGTCTGCATAAGAGAACAATAAAATTCCAAAGAAGACTTGCAGATTCTTTGTCAATTAAATTTTCATTCCGGAAACACTTTGTAGCTTTGTTCTGTGCAAAATTAATAACATCCACTTTATGGGTGTCATCTCTGGAAAAAGAACAGACACTCAGTGCAGCAGCAGCGACCGCGTCCGAGAAACCAACCCACGCCTGACGCTGGCTCCACCCCAGGAAGCCCGCTGACAAGGACGTACTTGCCGAGAGGCCCCGGAAAGGCCCGCATCTCCTCCTGCTCCGGGGTGTGCTGCAGCAAGGTCTGGAACAAGAGGGTGACAGGGAGCATAGCTCGCACGAGGCCAGGAACGTGGTGATGTCCGGCTGGGTCTGCCGGGCGAGCTGTAGGCAATCCCAGACGTTGTCTGAGCATGTGCCTGGGCCCACAGGGAGGCCGCGGGGCGGGCATGGGGCGTGGAGTGCCTGTTTTCAGCAGTGACTTTTAAACTATCTTAAGCAGTGAGACCCAGTTTTTCTCCAAAAATTCTGAAACAGGCGCTGATGTATGCGGCAAAAACGCCGCTGGGGTTGCAGCTGGGATGCAGAACAGGGGCAGCACACCCCAGACCCTCATCTTGCCACAAGAATGTGGATTACTTCCACCCACCAGCATTGATGGGCTGTTCCTCAGTGTGACATTATCGAAAAACACCAAGAAAATGAACATGAATAGGAACCTCTCCCCAAAACTGGAAAATGTAGATAAAGACAGAAAATAAAAATGTAATATATACATATATAAAACCAAATTTGACACACTACCTGGTGCAGGTGCTTAAAATGCCAATTTCTGGGAGGAAAGGGAGGTAACATGATAGAACAAAATTTGGGAAATGAAGATTCCTGGGAACACAGCAAGTGCCTACGACTTTTTTGTTAAGAGTCAACAGTTAACAAGTTGGAAGATAAATCACAAATCACAGCAAGGACCGGAAGGCAGCCAGAGCACTGAGAGGACGGGGGAGGGGGTCGCGGGGCCCCCAGCTGTCCATACCTCCATGCTGTGGACCTCGACCAGGGCAGGCTGACCTTCCGAAGGCAGGTTTGGAATCACCTTGATGAGCTGCCCGCCGGGACCAAACCTGGCGCAGATGTGAGGCACTGAGAACTTCTCAGGAGACGTTGGTCTTGATGGAGCTACAATTAAAGTGAAAAAGGACCGTTCGGTTTGTCACGTTTTAATGCTTCTCAACTAGATCAATAGCTTACATTTTCAAGGTGCCCATACATCGAAATCAGAGATAGAAAGGTCATGTTTATCATGATAAACCGACTGTTAACTGAAAAGCAGAAATTAGCATCTTATTTGAAAGTAGAACTTAAACGTATCTCAGCAATACGCTTAAGTCATTAAAAATGAGAACCACCCTAAAACGAAGAAGCACCTTGGGAAAGCACCAGGAAGCCCTTTGCGCCCGTGCAGCATGTCCCGCTGCTCGGGCTCCATGAGCAGCTTTCACAGACTCAGCCTCGACGGGGACGGTCACGAGGCACCCCAGGAAAACGAGGAGGGCTGGAGCACCTCCAGGAGAAGGGAAGTCAGGTTTTTAACTGAAATAGCATTTTAACACAGAACGGAAACCCACTGAGGTATTTTACAACATGACTCGTTTTTGCAGTTTTTCAAGAAAAGAGCATTTGAGTGAACACTTTCGAAGGGAAGATGGACTGTGGCCCTTTGTGACGAGACCAGGACAGGAGTTTTTCAAGGGGAACTACAAGTTTCCTTCCCATACTACTCACCCCCCGGCCAGTGTGTGGGATACAGTGAGGCCCACCCAAGACCCAGGTGTGAGACCACACCCTGTGCGTTACTCGACAGGCGAGCCCGGCGCTGAGGCAGAGCAGGTACTGGCCTGCAGGCCCAAGCCGCACACTTGGGGACAGAACGAAGCCAAGGGGACAAGGACAGCCTGCCACTCAGCAGGATGGTGAGCTGGCACAGGCTGTCTTCACTGCGCAGGGGGGCTCAGGCTGAGGCTACTGCAGACGCAGGCCACGGGACCGCCCTGAGCTCAGAGCCCAGGCCTGGGCGGCACCCTCCAAGCAGCTCTGGAGCCCTGTGCTGCCGAGTGCACGGTCTCCCCTGCAGAGTCTCGCCGACACGCACCTTGCTGCACGGCAGGCCAGCCAGTGTCAGCGGCATAGCCGTACTCCGAGAAGCCCTGGGCAGGGTTGAAATTGCTGCCGTAAGCGCCATAGGCATAATCTCCCTGGAAGGAGCCTGGTGGGGCCGGGACGTCATAGGAGCTGGCAGGCACGTGATGGCTTCTATAAATCTGACTCTTAAACACGAGCACAAAACAGAAATGAAAAGTCAGTTCCCCGTGAATACCGGTAGAGCAGTATGTTCTCAGAACCATAAAGAAGAGGAAAACTGGCTCTAAAGAAAAAAGGTTCCATACATTTCTTTACATTTCCCAACACCTTCTCAATAAATTTTTTGTTTTGTTTTTTAGGACGTACAGGGGATTGAACCCAGGACCTCGTACGTGGGAAGCAGGTGCTCAATCTCTGAGCGACACCAGCTACCCAACAAATTCTTTTTTAAATAAATCTTTCCCTAGATCTTGCTCAGATTGGTGAACTTTGTTGAATATCAGCCATGTCTCTTTAAAATCCTTAAATTTCAACTTAAGTGAAGGATCATGTGGGTTCGAGCTTCACTTAAGAGACACTAAGGCGGCCTGCAGGCAGTGAGAGGTTCCGAGGGGCAGGGGCCCGGCTGGCGCACCTGGTGGGAGTGGGAGCTGAAGCTGCTGCGGCGGCTCTGCAGGCTGCGGGTGCTACGCAGACTGTGGGCCGAATGCTCGCTGTGGACGCTGCGCCTGTCCCCCTCGTCCCCATATGGGTCTCTGGGAGGCTCGGGGTCATCGTCGAAGCTCCCAGTGAAGCGCGGGTCGTACCTCCAGTGGCCCTCGTCACTCTCAGGTCTAGAGGAGCCGTGAGGTGGAACAAAAGGCACGGGCGTCGGGCACGCTCCTGGCAGCGGTGCGCGGCCAGAGCCCAGCAGATGCCTGCTCCTGGTCCTCCCACTGTTCCTACGCCTACCCTCGAGGGCACCCACGACAAAATCCTTTTCTTGCAAAGCCGAAGCTGAGGCTACATTTACATCACAATTTTTGCAAACCGAGGTTCCAGCTCGGTTAACTTCTGGTTTTAGATAAGCATGCCACAATTCCCGTTAGCAGGGCTCGCCCTGCAGCACGACTCCACCACGCAGAGGTGGTCAGGAGAGTGAACTGGGACTCCCCGTTCTCCCCGGTGGCCTAAGGGCTGGAAAAGCCACGAGGGTCTGTTTCATCTTCCCTCTTCTGACACCAACTAGGAAACCGGCAGCTGCTCACCAAGAACCTAGAACAACTGCCGCTCTCTGACAAGTAACAGACACGCAGCGTCGCTACTCGCCTCTGCCACCAAGGGGTGCTCAACCCACCTGTCACCGTAAGAGCAGAGCTCCTTCCTGTATGGGTCGTCGTCTGCACCGTACCAGTACCTCGGGTCACAGGGGCGGGGGTCCCTGAATCTAGAGCCATAGTAGTAACGACCCCAGCGACTTGGATCTGCGAGCCAGGAATCTGTGGATTAGAACCTGGTCCATGCCGCGGGCCGAACCACGCCCCACCAAAGCCGCGCTCAAGCTCTAACCGCCATCCCATGGACGTCCACCCAACTGTACACAAGACCACTGAGGATGTGGTCATTGAGCGTGAGGCCAAACAGGACTGGGTGGGCCCTAACCAGTACGACTGGAGCCTTGGAAGCAGGAGTGGGAGGCAGACGGAAGGCCTGCGGAGGCAGAGCCCGAGCAGTGAGCCGGCTCCAGAACACTGCAGGCCTCGGGGGAGCACGGCCCGCCGCCACCTGGATTTTGGACCTGGAGCCTCCAGAACCGAGAGGCATCCAGTTCCTGCTGCCGAAGGCCACCAGTCTGCGGTGCTTTGTTACAGCAGCCCTGGCAGACCAGGAAGTATGCAGAGAGAGGCCTCAGGATTTCACGAAAGGATGCACACCACCCCAGGGCTTAAAAATGCTCCAAGTACCCCCAGAAGAGCCGAGATTTCCTCTAGAACATCTATGCGATACCAGGAGATTTAAGTGTGAGCAGCTGGAGGGCCTGCCGGTCTCGCCTGCACGGATGAGCCCTGACAGCCACTGGCTGTGGTTTCTCCCCATATACATGTTTTGTTTTTTTAATTATTAAAAAGAAAAAAAAACTGTACTAGTTGTCTTGGTTACCAGCCACTCCTCGCAGTTAATCCCACAGCTGGAGCGCTCACTGCTCTCTTCCCCTCAGGTGAGGCGTAAGGCTTCACAGTCACCGTGAAAGGCTGCTTTCCAAGGGCCCGGGAGCACTCCAGACAGACTGGATGTGCCATTCTGGCGAGTCCACGGAGAGCATGTCCTCAACGCAGCGGGCGGCGAGGCTGGGAAAGGCCTCTATGTGGACTGGGGCCGGGTGGGCACCACTAGCTCTCCTGGGAACTCTGCTGCTGAGTGGCACATGCTGCGTCACAGCGGCACTGTCCTGTCCCACAGAACCGTCTGCACAGATGGCCGTGTCCAAAAGGGGGCCACTGGCCACGTGTGGCTTCTGAGCACTTGAAACACACCAGTGAGGCTGAGTGGCCAATGTTAAATTTTATTCTATTTCAATCAGTTTAAATTTAAACAGTCACATGAAGCCACTGGCTCCTGTGCTGGGAAGGGCAGCTCTAGAACTGACAATTAGCTGTTTTGCTAGAAAATCAATGAAACCTACTAATATGATAAAGGCGCATATTGCTATGACCAAGATGTAATTTCTTAATGAAAATTATCAGTACAGTTATTTCCAGATGCCGATGATTCATGACTACTTCGGCTCTTGGATAACGACGTAAAGGAGGAACAAAGAAAAGGGAAGTTCCCTGAACAGTCACTGCCCTGCTGCACGCGGCCGCTCGCCCGCCAACGCCGGCTGCTGGCCTTCGCACAACTCTAGACATACCTCCGTAATCGCATTGGCTGGAGTAATAACTTGCATAGTAATCGCTCTGACTGCTCCATCCGCCTTTGGCATTGTAATATCCATCAGGAAACCCCTGCCTGAAGAAAACATGGTGCCGTTAACAAACGGATGACCCAGGCCTCGCCAAGCCAAACCCCGCCAACAGCAGCGGGTACTCGCCCGAGCACTTTGGCTGTGAAACATCTGATCGGAGGATCCCAAACCGTAACAAAGACGAGATCAGCGGACACCCCACCATTCGGCCAATTACAACATAGCCCAGCAGAGTGACTATCTGCGAACTGTTTGGCATGAGAATTGACCCTTTTTTCTGCGTTCTCAGTGCACGCCCCGCAAAAGTCAATGCTAAAATGGACCCTAACGCGTCTGATATCGTGCTTAGGAGGAAAGTGCTCTGAACACTGAAGCCCACCTGAAGTAGAAACCCAACCTTTCACAGTCCCCAGCAGGCGGTGGGCTGCACGTTGCTCCCTGTGCCCCTCTCCAAAGCCACCTGTGGCCCCTTGGAGGGCAGAGACAGGGACAGCCTGGACACTGCTGGGCCCTGGAGCCCGCGCAGTGTCAGGCAGAGAATAGGCGCAGACTCAACGTTGGCTCAACACACGAAAAGCCAAGTGCTGCTGATAGGGGCCACACTATTTGGGACAGGAGATTCCTAAAAAGGCAGAAGGGCATTTGTCTTCTATCATCTCGGCACATCACTTATCTTTTAAACTCAAGTTTCCTCATGTCCCTGCAGGAAGTCCAGGCAGCTGTCAGTGCCCTCAGCCAGAGGCTGGCTGACTGGCCGGCAAGCGGGACCTGCCCTCCAGCACGCAGTAGGGCCTACAGCCCCGGCCTGACCTTCGTGCCATGCCCCGCTGGCCACGCAACACCTGTGGGCCCTGAAAGCCTGGGAGGTCACCACGCGAGGTCACAGTCTGTGCAGAGTGAAACCTCCTGCACATGCCATGGGGGAGGGGGCCTGGGCACGGACAACAATCTATCCTAAAAACCAGACCATTTTGCCAGCCCTGGCCGTCAGAGAAGATACAATCATGAAAATGAAAGGCTTTCACCTCAGTTTCTACAGTTATTTCATCACTGGGCATGGGAAAGATAAGCTAACGCTAAAGGTCAGTGTGAGGACACACACACACACACACTTACGCTCAACACATATGCTCACACACTGCTTTGCTCTCTCTCTCTCACACATACCCCAACCGCAGGGGAAGCAGAAAGCAGTGATTATTCTCTGGAGCTGCCTCGATGAGGTAAATGCGCCCAGAGGATCAAAGCAGTTGAAGGAAGAAACAGCAGCTACAGTCACAGAATCCCCCACCGTCACCCAGCCCAGCTGGCAGGTGGCCTCTTAATATCGGGGTCCTTCTGTGGCCTCTCGAAATTAATCCCGACGTCAGCTGCAGGTTGGCAAGGGTGGAAGGGTGGAACGGCTGGAAGGGCGCCCTGGGCCCTGTCCTCCTCTGCGCTCCTGCCTCACAGGGACTCCACGTGGTAGAGTCTGACCATGCCATTTCACCTGGCACCCAGCTTCCCAGGTAGTGTGGTGCTGTAAGTAGCTAAACTCCTGGGAACTTCCTGACACCTAGGATTTCTTGAGACCTCACAGCATCTGGCGACTCACGAGGAATGTTCATTTATGCTCACGGTTCAGCGTGAATCTGAAGCAACTTGCACCGAGGCCAGCTACGTGGGGAAAGCTCAGCAAAGACAAAGCTTTTTGCCTTCGGATGTGCTGCTCAGAGTCAGAGCCGCAGAAGAAGCACAAGTGCGGGGCTCCTGCTGCTAGGGGTGCCCCTGCACCACGATGGGGAGTGGCGACAAGCCCTGGCACACGGCTCTTCCCGCCGTTTGTCGGCGAGCCTGCAAGTGGAGGTGCTGCCTGGTAGGCAGAGCGGAGAATGGCAGCTCCCTTCCAACTCTCCCACTTTCTCTGAGGGGCAGTGGAAAGCAAAACGAGCTTTCCATCTCTAGGAGCACAGCACAGCTCCGACCTGGCTTAAACTCTTGCTCAGCTCAACGCGTGATATCAACAGTTCTTTCCAAATCCCTTTCCTAGAGTGGCCAAAGACCTGCTCGTCAGCGTGAGAAACAGGACAGCTGGTTCCCTTGAACTCCCACGACTGGAGGCCGTGCCGCGGGCCTGGTCAGCCTGCTGGACCCTGCATCTCCTGGCCTCAGAATATCTCCTCCCTGTACCCAGTCCTCCCAGGCAAGTGCAGAAGCATGGCAGCCTCTCCTTTGCGGCCCTGCATGGGGTCTAGCTGGACCCAGGGGCAGGGCCCAACACTCAAATGAGTGGCACGGCAACAAGTGCCTGTGGCAGTGTGTTAGCTCAATTTTAAAATGTGGTCTGCAGCTAACCACACTGACAAGACTTATACATACGTTGAATAAGTTTGAAGAACTTTAAAAAAAAAATAGCGTGTTTTTCACATCACCCAGTTACCACTATAGCCGGCAATACAGAAACCCATCTGCCTGTCAGAAAGCAGCAGCAGAGGCGGGACAAAGCACCAACCGGGGAGGCGGGCGGTCTGAGCTGTGACTTGCTCGGGAGCTGGGCCGCTCTGGCTCGGGGTAGCGGTAGTTCTCGGCATAGGCGGATGCAGAACCATCGTAGGGCCTGTATCGAGGCTCGTACAGGCCGTAGCCGTCCTGCTGAAGGGAGAGTTTGTGCAACGTTAGACGTCCGTCAAGAGCAAGCCCACACACGACAGCCAGCCACTCTGTAACCTGGGTCTCCTCTGGGTGCAACAACACAGACCCTACAAAGCAGAGCCCCCGGCAACAGGCAGCCCACGATTCGCTGCCCTGCCCTGCTCAGAAAGGCCCCGGATCTGTCCGACTGCAGAGTCAGCAGGCAACAGCCAAAGGCCGTGGCCCCTTCCACAGGGGACTGCGAAGCTCTTATTGCTGATCTCTCAAATGTGCAGATGCCAAGAGCCGAGTCCCTGGTGCGTCTTACTCCAGACGCCGCCTCGGTTGAGGAAAAGGACTTCTACTGACCAGGACTGAGCTGAAATGTGCCAAAGCTCCGGCTGCCTCAAAACAGCAGCCACAACCCACTCTCGGGAGGCTCTCCCCCCATCACAAGTCTTCTGATCTCAGCAGGGTAGCCAGACCACACAGGCTCCAGTGCACGCAGAGGGCCGAGGGGCCCAGGCATGAGCTGGCGCTTGTTTTCCTGGGCCTAAAGCCCACTTTCTGCCATTACCTGCATATGAAATAAAATAAAAACATAACTATTCTCAGTCACTGCTAGAGACCACAGTAGCAAAATGAAAAGGCAGAAGAAAACACCCTCAGGCAGAAAAGGTGGGCCCAGCTCAAACATGGAACGTGTGGGAAAAGGAAGGAGCTGCGGGAAGAAGGTGGGGTGGTCACGCCCCCGTGTCCTCCTTCCCCTTCCTGTGCCCACACCAGAGCTCCTGCTCCTTCTATGGAAATAAAACCCCCCAGTGGCCGCTTTCAGAACTCAGAACGCACAGATCTTGGGAGCGAGACGTGCGACCTCACTGTTCACGTGGCTGGCAGAGGTGCAGCCCTCCCTCCCCTGGCAGCGGGCCCCATCCCCGACCCCCAGGGCGGCCCCTGCGTTCTCGCCACTTCCTGCAGCCCTGTGGACTCTGGGAACAGCAGGACAGCGGTTTTCAAACTTTACATTCCTCCATCTTTTGACCTTGGGTGACACAGGACCAGGGAAACAATCAGCACAGCTCCTGGACCATCTTTCCAACTACGGCTGCATTAAACAGAGCACAACTTAAACAATGTCCGCCGGCTGCGTCGTGTGACAAGGGGTGATAAGGTTTCTCCTGGGCTGGCACAGTGGAGGCTTCCCTGACTCACCATGTATTTGAGAAAATTTACAGAACCCATTTCTCTTAACTGTCTTATTTGGATAACATTCCTGACATAGCTTCTTCTTCTAAATATTTTCCTGAAGAAAGATTTTAAAAGAGTCTATAGTTCTTCATGTTGCTTCTCATGTTAGTTTTTGATGTAAAAACCACACGAAAGCTTCAGAAGGCTACACCAGTTTCCCAAGTGTGCAACCCCGAGCTCTAGTTTTACAGCAAGCCGACTAGTATTACCAGAAACAAAGGCTCTTTTATCACCTTGGCTGGGGGCACTGGGTTTGACACAGAGGAAGCAGGTAGCGTAAGCAATTCACAATGCCCCTGCAGGTTGTGAACCTCTAAGGGACGGTCTGTGCCCAGCAGTGCAGGCTCTGTGGCCAGAGAGCACTCTTGTCACGAAGCATTTCCCAGAACTCGTGTGCTACGAGGCACGTGCCGCAAGACTGCAGATTCCTTCTGAACAAAATGGAAACACACCAAAGAGCACAAGGAAAGGAATGTGGGCTGGAAACCAGGAAAGCTCTACTCTACCTGGTAATAGAGGGATGCCGTGCCCGGGTCCGGCAGGTACAGTGAAGGGTACTGAGCCGTGTACGCATCGTAGAGAGGTCTATAATAGTAGTAGGACTGGTCCTGGGGTGGGGGGCCCAGCGCACTCGGAGGCGTCACGTGCTGCCATGGCTGCTCCGACCGCCCAGTAGCCTGGCTCGAGCCAGTTGACATGACCGAGGCACTAGATGACCGAGGAGGCCGTGGCAGCAACTGCTGGCTGGTGTCGGCCGGGGCTGGGCTTGCTGGCGGCTGGGCCGAGCTCTGTGACTGTCCTTGCGCCGGTGGACTTCCTGGGTTTGAAGCTTCCGAGCATGTGGCTTTGGGCACATGTGGGGCAGAAGCCTGCTGCTGAGGAGGCCCTGACTTTTGTTGGGTCCTCTCTAAGCCCTTCTGATCCTGCACATCTTTTGTCACCTGTGGGTAGAAATGGCCTGGGTCACATGCCCCAGGCCCAGGTTGTCTGGGGTGATCGGCCACAGTCTGCTGAGCAGCAGGTGGGCCATCAGAACGAGGCGGACTATACATTCTTACGGGATTCTCCAAAGTCCGATTTAATGAAAAGTCCATGGCTCCAGAAATTTCTTCCCGAGCGCCGGAGTGGTCTGCCTTATCAACAGGTACCGAGGTATTATTCGCGGGCGGCACCAACACCACACCTGCGCTTCCAGCAGGGCTAGCAACAAACTCAGGAAGAACGTTTTCTGCATTGTGACTCTTCTGACTCTTTGGAACCAAGTTCACTGGAACTGGGTTGGAGGGGGGTTTAACCAGCAAACCGGGAGGCTGATTAGAAACCACTTCAGAAATACCAGAAGCTTGAGGGAAGTTACTTTGGGCAAGAGTGTTGGGCAAAGGCAAACTGAAGAGCGAGCCGGTTGGAATCCCAGACAAAGGGGCTTTCTCTCCAGGGTTGCCACCGAGAGCCCGACCGCTCAGCGTGGGGCTGTCCCCTGCCACCAGAGCATCTTTCCAGGACCGGCTCTTCTCATTATGATGTGACAAGGACATAGGAAAGTTAATGGGCTGAGCCAAATTATAGCTTTGATCAGGCTGGGCAATCAGGACTGGTTGATTCTGCAAAGACTCAGTGGGCGGTGAGGACAATAAACTTGCATAACCAGAACTTGCCTGAGACTGAAGGGCCTCCTCTTCGCCCATCTTGGGAGGATTCTCGAGATTTTCAGAAGCACTGAGGCCATCCTGGTTCTGAAGAGGGGGAGCCGAGTCTGGCTTCTGCAGCTGGTGACCGGATGCTGCCTCATCTGGAGGCTGAATCACCTCAGAGGGCTGAGGTTTCGCAGGTACGTAAAGTACAGGAGCAGCTGGGGCGAGAAGGACGTTGCCCCCGAAATCGGGCAGCTCGTTCTGTGCCCACAGAGTCGTGGCTGGGCTCTCACACTTCACAGCTCCCTGGGCCCGGGCAGAAGTCCTTTTCTCAGACACCGGGAGCACCGTTTCCAAAGGGGGGCCCCCAGCGTGCAGAGCCATGGCAGGAGGCAGAGGACACACCTGGGGCGTGAAGAGGGTCTCCATGTTGTCTGGTGGCTGCTCCAGGTTACCGGGGGAGGCATCAGGCAGCACAGCAACTGGTTTTCGCTTCTTCTGCTGGGCACGGGTCCCCCTCACTTCACCCACCACGTTGGCACGATCTGCCTCAATTGGTTTTACCCCAACTAAGTGGGATTTTACTGGTTCAAAAGAACTATTTGCACTTGTCTGGAATATTCCAGTAGGTTTCGGAGGGCTTGGGGTCGAGGGCTGGGACAGACTGTTGCAGTAATTAGGGCTCGCCGTGGTCTCATCTGCTTCGCCTCCTACAGGAGAAGAATCGATCTGCTTAAAAAAACTGCCTGAAACGTCTTCTTCGGGTTTTCCAACTTCTTGCTGAATAAACGTGCCGAGCAATTCTTGGGGTCTGGTTGAACCTGAGAGACCCCTGTGGTTTTTACTACTGTAGCTGGATGACACACTATCAGACCGCACGGGCTGTGGTGTCACGTTGGGGGCCTCAAGATTTGTGCCACCCCCTCCGGTGAGGTTCCCAGCACTGTGCTTGGCAGTGGTCGGTGCAGGCAGCACTGGCCCGGATCTGAACGGCTCACTCAGGGAGGAAGGGTTCACACCCAGGGGTTCACTTGGCAGAACCTCCTGGTTCTGAAGGAATTCTAAGTTCTCAACGTTCTCATGGTGTGGGCCGATGGCATCGTGTGCCCCTGCACTAGCCGTGTCCCCCCACATATCGACAGCAGCGTTTTTAGGGACTTGTCTATCATGGCGGCTGCCTGCAGGTTGAGGAAAGTACAGTTGTGTGTCTCCTCCCTGCTGCGTGGTCTCGCTGCTGGAACCTTTAAGAAAGGCCTGGTAAATGCCACCTGCTCCCACAGGTGTGGGAGGCAGGGGGTGTCCAAGTCCAGGGCTGGGTGAGAAGCCATCAAAGTCAGATTTACTGACCAAGCCTGTTTTTTCTGATGGAAGATTCTCTTCATTTTCTGTCTCCCCACCTTGGAAAAACATAGAGAGTGATCCCAAACCTGCCTCTGGCTGGACGCAGCTGGCCCCGGCCCCCAGGGAGCGGTGCAAATGGTTTTCTGGGCTACTTCCCTGAGCAGGGGGGGTCATCACAGTAGGCTCTGGCAAGTGCTCCTTATTCACTCCTACGTTCTGCCTGAACTCCTGGCCTGCCCACGGGTTACCAACTATGGTGTTCTGCCCAAATGGGCTGTCAGGCTCGAAGCCCTTCGCTGCGTGGTTTCTGCTTTGCAGGTAGACCTCGTTGCTCTCATCACCGGCCCAGGGTCCTGGTAAAGAAACTAGGGGGTTGTGCTGCTCGTGGCCAGGAGCTTGATGCATGGCGGGCTGAGGGGGAAAGTGAGGGATGCCAGGCACGCGGGGCACTGCATTTTGAACGGTTCCTTCCGGGCAGGGTGGGTACTGCTGACCTGAGGGCTGTGGACTTCCCTGAACCGGCCCCCACAGGTCTGGCATTTGCTGATGAGGCTGAGGGAAGAATGAGGAGGCTGCTGGAGCCGCAGCGCCTCCAGGTGGGTTCTGTCTCCTAAGATGTCCGTCGGGCACAGGCGTACCCCCGTGAGGATGGCTACCATGAGAACCATCAGGACCCACTCCTAGAACGTGCTGAGCAGGACGAGGTGCTGGCTGCACATCTGGCCCTGAGCTGGGACCTACATCTGAGTTCCTGTTCCTCACAGGCCCGGGAGAACTGGCATCCGCTCTGGGTTGTGAAAAAGGTCTCGGCAAAGGCTCGTGCGGTCCTTGAGAGGGACCCCTGGCATCTGTGTGAGGCGCAGGCGGACCCGGGTGCTGAGAAAGCACCGGGCCTTGCATAATGGGTGGGCTGCTTTTGGACAAACCGCCCAGCGATGCATTCTGGAGTGCCTGCCTGCTGAAAGCAAATGGATCTGTCACTGGCTGCAACGGGCCAGTTATAGGAGCCACAGGTGTGCTGCCATTCACCCGTCTTCTGTAGGCGCTGTTAGACCAAAACACGCTCTGAGGGTTTCCCACTGGGGGTGGTCCAACCACTCCTGACGGCGCTGCCTGGGGCGGTGGCTGCATGATTTACTTCTTGCAAAATGAGATGCTGTTCACAGAAAGAAGCAGGATTCAGGTTTTCCTTAATTTGAAC
>JAQZBX010053798.1:0-18796 GCA_029593785.1 Cabassous unicinctus | reverse complement strand
GATTGGTTATAGTCAGCTGTTGCTGGGTAAAGGGCTTCCTGGCAGGGGAGGTGGGTGGTACCCACAAGGCTCGCAGGCCGCTTATGTCCTAATAAGGTATTATTGGGGGAATACAGGGGCAGGGGGGAGGAGGCCGCAATGCTGAGTCATTGGATCCGCCATTTTGAGGTGGTTGCCATTTTAAATGCATACCAACACCTAGGCCCTTGACTTCCTTTTCCTCCCTTTTTATTTTTATTTTTTTAATTAAAAAAAAAAAAATCCACCCCTTGTTTTGCTTCATTTTTATCTTTTGGAGATCCAAATGTTCACAAGTTTCATAATTTTCTTTTCATCACTCTCAGTTCCATTGAAGGATGATAAAAAGGGCCTTCTCCCTAGAAATTTAAAAACAAACAGGCTATTAAACAACTCTGAGGTCATATGGAAAATATTAAAGAAAATTAAGTTTTTTTTTAAATTGTGAAAACGAAAATATGATAGCATAGTCTGGGATATAGCTAAAACAGCAGTCAAAAAGGAATTAATAGCATTCAATTACTATATCAATGAAAAGAAAAATGAAAATGACAAAATTAAATATCCAAATAAAAAGTTAGAAAAATAACAAACGAAAAGAAAACAGAAGGAAGGAATTAAAGTTGAAACTTTGTGAGTTAGCTGAAAAACTGAAGTCATTTTCAAAATCTTGTTCTTTGAGGAAAATAATAAAGTGATAAATCATAACCTAATCTAGAATAATAGTGGAAAGCAAAAAACTAAAATTGGCAAGGAGAAATAGACATTAAAAGGAAATTATAAAAAAAATTAAGATACTGCTTTGTACTTTATAAAAATCAAATTGAAAACTTAAATAGCATGAATAATTTTTAAAAATGCAGCTTACAGAATTGACCCTATTAGAAGCAAAACTCTAAACAGACCAATTATCATAGAAGAAAATAGAATAAATATTTAAAGAACTTCTCCAAAAAGAGCACCAGGCCCAGATGGTGTCACAGGGGAAATTTAACAAACTTTTTAAAGACCAGATAATATTGGAATACTTAAATTATCCCAAAGCACACAAAAGGACATTTTTCGAATTTGTTTTATGAAACATATATCTTTGATCCCCAAAAGTGATAAAGATTGCATAAAACATTTTATAGGACTATCTCAGTGTTGACCATTGATGTAAAATCTTAAATAAAATAAAAATGAGTAAACAGACTCCAACAGAACATTTAAAAATATTGCCAGTAAAAGTTTATTCTAAGACTAGTAGGAAATCCATGAACTTAATTCATCGTTTTAATAAAGCTAAGGAGAAAAATTTGTATGATTTCCCTAGGTATAGAAGAGACGTTTGTCAGAGTTCAACACCATTCAAATTAAAAGCAATCAAATAGGTATTACTTTATATTTCTTAACATGATAAAATATATATATTCTTGGTGTCCAAGCCCATATCCTACTTAGTGGGGTAAAAGAACAGGACTCCCAGGGATTCTAAACTGTCATGCTAGTCCATCTTCAACCTTTAAAAATTCATTAAAATTTCAGGTTTTTTTTTTCCCTTCTGTTTTTAAAGTTTACACCTCTTTCTCCCATAGTTTATGGAAAGTGAAACAGTTTTGTGTCTCTCATCTTTCTTTAAAGGAGCTTGTCACTCCGTTGAATTCAGTTCCTTTAGCTGCCTTGTAATCTCAACACTTTGAAGGGCTAAAATATATATTTTAAGACAGGGAAGTGCTGGATTCCTCTAGGTTCTTGGCTACGTCACATAAAATAATTTAAGAACATGCCAGTGTAGTTAGGCCAGTAAAAAGGACTTACTGAGAAATGAAGGAAAAGAACAGAGCTTGCTGAGAAATGGGAGGAGGACAGAAACAAGCCCTGAGATTTGATGTGGGTTCCTCTAGGAAGAGAAAGCAATTTGGCTTCTGCAGTTACCTTTATTGAACTATTAATTAACAGCCCCAGCTGTTATTGGTTACCCCACCAATGGTGACAGCCAATGGTGGGGCCCTTTGTTTGGGGTTATCTGGGACCAATGGGGAGTCCTGCTTGGAATTATCCAGAGCTGTCTCTGCCCTGGACAGAGTCCCAACTGGGACCTCGTGGTCAAGGTCTCGGCAGGGCCCCCAGGCTTTGTTTTCAGTAGTAGTGGTTTATAGTCAGAACCATGGGACCTGTCGGCTATGTGGCCTGTATGTTATGGCTGGTCTTCTCCTCGTTTCCCTGTACTAACTGGCCTTGTATTGTTAGCGTAAGGGTGATATTCTCTTGTGGCTTTCTACATGCTAAGCTCAGGAATTTTGTCTTGTTCACCAATGTATATCCCGATATAGTTAGCACATTTAACTAAACACACTTACCTCTCCTATTAGCAACCTCATTGCTTGCATAAACTAGACACATTGTTACTTTAATATTGTATTGAAAGATTTTCTATTTTTCCCTTCGCTGTATACATTTTCTCAATATTTACTCTTGGTTATTCCCTAGTGGCAGCAATTTAAAAATAACTGGCAGTATTTGTAAATGATCTGACAGTATTTCAGGAATGAAAGAACAGTAATAATAATTTTTAAAAAGCTGTAAGTGTTAAGCCAGTACACAGAAGAACAGAAACAAATCCGTTCGGAGACAAATAAATATTGCTATATTAAAGAAAAATGAAGAAATAATCACCAAGCTTTTTCTGAACAAGACACATTTCTGAGAAAAGTTACCAACCTCAGATTTTCACCCCGAGACTTTTTAAAGACGATCAGGGCTTTCTTTTGTCTTGTCAAAGTTCCTGCCTCTAATGAATGTTGAGTTTTAGGGACAAGGGGATCATAAAAACAAAGCCAAATAGATGCCAAATTAAATGCCTGCTGTGAGAATGAAAAGCCAGTTCTTCAAAACTGCTCACAGCCAGTGAGACTGTTGAAATTAATTGTGCATTTCCTGCTCTCTTTCTTTCCAAGATTCTGTTCTATAGTTTTGTTTCTCTTGGTTTCTGATTTTTGTCATCCATCCATTCATTCATCTCTCTCTCATTATTATTATTATTATTTTTTATTTTAAATTTTGATTTTGATTTTGGTTCCTGCTAGGGATTGTTCTGGTGCTTGGTATTTGCCCTCAGCTTCACTGCTTACCTCAGTTCCTGTTTCCCTGAGGGGATCCCACAGTTCCTTGCTTCTCCTGCAGGCACACCCCTCTGATATCGAGCCATGTTCCTGGCCAACATTCCACAAGAGGGTAGAACATCTGCATTTTGAATCTTTCCTCTGTCATTCCACATCTCTTTCAATTTTTTCCTAATGTACACTTCCTTATTCACTCATGTTAATGTGTCTAAGTTATGTGTGTAAATTTTCATGTTTTCCTGTGTCAGTGCAACCCCTGTACATCTCTGGTGGGTAATTTGTGGTATCTCTGTCCATTCTGCTTTTTCAGTAGATTACAAATTCAGCATAGGCAAGATTCAAATTCAGCATATCTCTAAACTTTAGAACAAAGCTCAATTTCATGATTCTCGGGAGAATGCAGTAAAGCCTTTTATGATTATGATGCCCTCATTATGAGCTCTAAGTAGTATACCTTTAGCAGTTGTTTACAAATGCGTGAGTGTGGACATGCTAGGGATGTTAATGAGTTATATTAAAAACTGATCTTATAGAGTTTTTAGAAGATTCTGCACATAGGAAGGACACCATACTAACTTATCACCATCATCATCATCCTTTGCATTATTTTCTTTGAGGACTGAAAAACTCTTGTCCATAATTATTTAACCATTGTGGCCTCTTTGATCATCCACATCTACCACTTACAATCTAAGTGACCAGATTCTTGTTTTTATTAACTAGATCAAATTCATTTTTGACTATTTTCAGACATCTAAAAATGCTGCCTCATTCTTCTCTTTCAAATCTGTTAGTTCTAACAGAATATCCTCTGAGTGAGTAATATTTGAGGAGAACATATACACTATATCTATTTTGTTTTTTCTTCTTTTTTTCTTTCCAAGGTAACTGTCTTCACCCCTTGATTTTGCAGATTTTCTCTTTCCCTCAAATTTCTTCAACAGTGAGCTTTTTGGCTTTTTGAATGGCAGATGTGATATTTGTATCATCTAGATCTTGGATTGTGTGAAATCTTGAGCTGTACATAACCCACTAAACGACTATCTTTGAAGAAAAGTTGCCTTAAAAATCAGTTTTGGTTGGCTTACACTAGGTCCATTTTTTCTAATCTAATTTTTAAAATCCTCATGTTTTTACTCTTAATCATGTCATATCAATTTATACTTTGAGAAGTTTTCTGTATGAATTAAGAAGAGTGTTATTTAGGAGAGGCAATTATTTGATTACCTCCCCTGTGCTAGTCACAGCCTGGCATTTAATCTGGCTGAGGCCCACAGACGGCAATTTGAACAATCAGGGTAGTTTTCTGTAATTGCAATAAATCATATCATTAACCATGACAGACTTTTCCTCCCCCAGATTTTTTTTTTCAGTAGCAGTTAACTCCTGAACTCCTCACGAAGGCCATATTTCACTGTAGTCAAATGAATTCCATAGTCATACGGCAGAATATGAAGACAGAGTCTGTGTTGGAAAAACACTGATATCCCAGGAGGTGGAGCCTAAAGAGGTCACTCTAACTTTAAGAGATGTAAGGATCATATGAATATGCCACACACACACAGGCTATCGGAAAGAATAATTTGTGAAAGGATTATCTGCTGCAAGTCTGTTTAATTTTCTAACAGGAAAACAGATGGAGATCAAGATGGGAGGCATACTTATATTGTTACATTTTGGTCATTTATATAAAATACACCTGCTCCTGTGTTGAGGCTGTATTGAGGATGAAAAATAGCAAAAGAGAAAGTCATTTTAAAGGAACATTTATTGCCACCTTATGTAAGCTTATTTTATTACATGTACATTTTAAGTAAGAATTTGCAAAGTGGACTGTGGTCAAGGCTTTATCATCTTAAAAGCATCACCTTCACATGTGCTCTGTCCTATTTGCCCAGTCCTAGCCACTTTTAATAGTTTACGTCAGAGGCTGTACTTTTCTTTGTTATCCATTGGTGTTCAGACTGTTGGTCTTGCTAGGAAAGATGAGAAATTTAGTGCAGCTTTATTCCCACCGTACTTCTCCTTTCATTCACTGATTTGTTAAGCACATTTTTTTTTTCATGTTACTGATGTTTTTACCATTTATACCCTATGCCACATCTCTAAGTCTCCTTTGTTTTGTCTATAAGTTTAATAAAATAGAACAGAATTATAATTACCTGACTTGTACTCAAAACAGAACCAGGCACTGATTTGCACTTAGAGAGAAAGAAATGTAATTCCACATCTTTAAATCTTTCCTAATTGAGGTTGCATGTCTCAAACATCAAAGTCCCATAGATTATCTTTAATTTCTTTTGAGCTTGCTTTCTACTTTTAAGTCATCCTTGGCTTCCAATGTGTCTTGTGTTGGGTGCAGGAATGGTAAATTCTCTGAGTCTTATATGACTCCAAGTGTCTTTATTTTTGCCTTCAAATTAATTTCTATCTGTGCTGCCTATCAAATTCTAACTTCAAGATTATTTTCCTTCAAAATTATGAATGCATTTCTCCTTTGTCTTCTAATCTTCAGTGTTGTGTGGAGAAGTCTTTTCTCAGTTTGACCTAGTTCTTTATAGGTAATCAGTTTTCTTTCCTTCTAGTAGGTTTTTTTTTTATACTTGGCATTCAGAAACTTCACAATAATGAATCTAAGTGTGAATCATTTTTTTATTCTTTTAAAATTCATCTTCCCTGGGAGTGGATGTAGCTCAAGTGGTTGAGCACCTACTTCCTATGTATGAGGTCCCGGGTTTGGTTCCTGGTACCACCTAAAAACAAAACAAACAAATGAATTAAACACCTCTCATTGGGGAGCAGATGTAGCTCAGTGATTGAGTGCCTCCTTCCCACATATGAAGTCCTGGGTTCAATCCCTGATAGATCCTAAAAAAAAAAAAAAAAATTTGTCTTCCCCAGTAATTGGTGACCTGTCAACTTATTTGTTTTTAGTCTATTCATCCTAATAATCACCCCATTCCATTTCTTTCTTTTTTTTTTTTTTCATTTTGGTGTCATATTTTAAATTGTCAAGATTTCTTGTTTTCCACTCATCAATTATATTAGCATGTCCTTGTCTTTGGATGCAAAATAGCTTTTTGCCTGCCAACTTAAGAAAAAAATTTTGAACATAGAGAAATGTTGAAAGGCAAGTGCAATGATTATCCAGATTCTCACCACCTAGATTCAATCATTGCTAACATTTGAGGCAATATCCTTTTGAAACTTTGTGGATATCAAACCTTCTAAAATATCCTCTTTTGTTTCTTAAATTCTTTCTATTTCTTCTGGTGTCAATTGTTCTGATTATTTCTCTTGGCTATTCTCTTTCATGGCACTGATTTCCCTTAAATATCAGGTGATCCTTAGTTGTTTATATATTTTTAAAGTCTGGATTAATTAGTGTACAAAGGTGGCAAGGGTTTCCTATGCAATTGTATATTGATTATTCTATAAAGCCGCATGGGTTTCAACTGTCATTGCATTTTTGAGTCTGTTTCCTTAACACATTTTTGCTTTTCAGTGAGAAGCCTAACAGTAGGTGCTGTGTAAAATAGCAAGGCATTTTACAATTCTCACCTGAATATAATTTCTACTTTGCTACCAGCAAGATTCTTCTAATATTTATTAACATAACTTTTTTACTTGTCCAACAGGAGATGGAGATATGAGTTTGAGGTTTCAATCCCGAGTGAAATTATACTATTAATACATAGTGGGTAGTCATGAGGCAGAGCTACTAGGGAGTTAGGACAAGAGAACCCTGTAACAAAGACAGATTGCCCAGATGGAAGTAAGAGGTGTGGGAGTAAAACTCAGAAAAGGGTACAAAGTTAGAAAAAGCATCTGAGGAATCGACACATTGGAGGGGATCCCTGAGGCCTCAGAGATGGTAAGAAGAATTTGTGAAGTTAAAAGAAGACTAATTGTGGCCATGGAAGAAAAATATGTGCCATTTTATATTGTGTTTGTCCAAAATTTCCTCTTTCTTTGTAAATTGCTTACAGCAAATGTTTATTCATAATTGAAGCCAAGAAGAATTTATAAATGCATTTTAATACCTTGCTGACAAAATAGCAACATTCCATCTTTGCAATCTGATATAGAATACAGGAAGATCTTGGTATGGGCTTTGATGTGCATATCTATTATAACCAGGTAATCAACACACACACAAACCACCTACTTTAGTGTTACACCATAGGAACTTTTCAGAAAAGCCATCCTGAAACACTACTGGATAGCTGAGTAGATAGCAACCAATCTTTAAAGACTGGGGAATAAGGAAGAAAGAGATGGAAGTAATAAACAGCAACATTCAAAGCCCACTTTTAAGCACACAACATTATGAATTTTTTTTTTAAAGGGAGAGAACGCAAGGGGAAGAAAGTCAGAACTATTGTGCATGGCATACAATTTCCTCAGGATCTGGCCACTGTTTAACCACTTCCTCTCCGCCAATGCTGAGCTTATACTGAACACTCCTGTATTTCCAATCCCTTTGTAGTCCCTTGAACACTGTGTTCTCTCATGTTCCTATGACTTTGAACTTGAAATTTTATCTACCCTTTCCCCACCAGTCTTAGAAATGCATGTGCCTCTTTCAAGACTTAGCTAAAGATCTCTTTGCCACTGAAGCCATTCCTAACGGCTACCCATGTTGATTTGTTCCATCTCTCCGTCTTCCACCTTCTGTGTGTTGCCCTTAAATTGTATTGCACGAGCTTAATTATTCATTGCAGAACTGTTTTCTTTTAGAACTGTCCTCATCATCACATGCACATTGCTTGATACTTGATGGGGAGGTGCCCAGTGATTGCCGGCTAAACAGAAGGATGAGGTCCATGTTCTACACTTTGCTAACCCTCCATTCTCTGCTGCATCCCCTCTCCTTTTGCTCCTCTTTCCTACTTGAACAATTTTTGTTCTTCAAATTCAGAATAACTCTCCTTAAAGACTTATCTACTCAGAGGATATCATAGCAGTCCATTTATCCCACCATTCATTTGATACATACTATGTTCTGGCTGGCAATACACAAAAGCAGACCCAGTTCTTAAAAAATTTAGAGCTGATTGTTTAGTGGGATAAATTGACACTGTAATATTGTCCTTTGAAGGAGAAAGTCATAGTGCTGGGGAACTCATCGGAGCAGTATGTAGTTTGAGAGGTCAAGGGGCCTGCTTCTGGGAAAGTGGCCCATTAGCCGAGGCTGAATAGGAGAGGAGGAAAGCGTGATCCAGCAGGAGTAAATAGTATGTGCAGAGGCCCTGCAGCTGGGATAGGGAGTAGAATGGTCTAAAAGAGTTGGTGTGGCTAGAACTGAGACAGCAAAGCTGAGCACGTGGAGGAAGAGGCTGGAGAGTGGCAGGCATCAGCACAAGCAGGGTCCGCCTTGCCATCTGGGCTGTGCTAAGTAGCTTTTGCCTTTAGCCATCTGGATCACTCTGCCTGAGTTTTTATCCTGACTCTAATACTTACTTGCTGTGTGACCTTGGGCAAGTCTCTGTGCCAGTTTTTAAACCTCTGTATAAATGAGAATTGTATTACCATCTATCTTGTGAGGATTAAATGAGTTAGTATAAAAAGCATTTAGAACAGTGCTTAACACATAGCCTAATGATAACTGTTAGCCACTGATATTATTCTAGAAATAATGGCTTCCCATTGAAGAGTTTGATGGTATGTGTATTTGTGTGTGTGTGTATATTTCAATGACTTAGTGTAAATATTTTCCCCATATTTATTTTGGTGGCATGTCTAAGAAAGTCATTCTATATTCTATATTGGAAAGGAGTGGGTAAAGGGAAATTGGATGGTTTTCTTAATTTTTTTCCTTGGAAACTGTAATTTTGAGCTTTGCAAAGACTTCTGATACAGTTAAAAATCTCTGTGTATAAAGGATAGTTTTTTTCTTTCCATTTTTCACCCCTATTGAAGAGCATGAGGACCCTGTAGATTGCATTGCTGCAGGCTAAGAAAGAGCATGCACCAAGCACCTAAATACATTGACCTTACACCTCCTGTCTTGTAAGTTGAGGCAGACATGCAGTAGCAGCAACTCTGCTCATAAAACCCCCCTTTTTCAAGTCACTACTACTAACACATACTTGCATAAAGGAGATAAAGATTTCAAGCATTATTGAGTTGTGAAGGTAAAATTATGTATAATTTCTTTCATTGGAACTGTTATTTAAGAAGCTTTATTGATTTTCATTGGTACCCACATATAACTTGTAGCATTTCCTTCAATGATCACTTTGATTGTAATTGTGTTAAAATAGCAACCAAAGCACATATATGAGGCAAGAGAGATTTCAGCTAGAACTCTTACTGAACACCTGTTTTGTGCTGTTCGGTGAAAGTGGAGCCTGGTGTGTGTGTGTGTGTGTGTGTATGTGTGTGTTTTCCACAAGTACCAACAAGCATATTAGACGATATTCCCTTCGGAATACATTTGGACCCTGAAACAGTATTTCCATTTATCTCTCTTTGTCATTGTTAATTAGGAAAAACTGCCAGATTCCTCAGTGGTGGCACGTCTAATTTAATAACCTGAGATACTGACGCTTGAAAATATAATGAAATGTACTAAAAGCCATGTCAGTTCTTAAATTACTGATACAAAACATATTGTACCTAATCTTTACTGATTAGAAAAGGCCTTTATACAAAACAGAATATAGTCAGATGAGAACTACAGCTCTATCTTCATAATTCAATATAATTATCAATTGTGAAATTTTTCTTGAGCATGGGCCAATGGACCAGAATTTGTTTAAAGATGAAGAATATTGGTCAATAAACCCTCCCTCTAGGTTTTTTTAAATTTCACAAAATTAAATTTAGTGGAAAGTCTCACCCTCTCTTTTTCTTTGGGAAAGGTTTTATCATTTGGTATTCATTAGCAACCTAAGTGAGCATCTTAACAAAATTGGTGTTAGTGAATTTACTTGATGTTTTGGTTTCTTGTACGTACTCCCTAAGCCAATATTTCTACACATTTTATAAAAGAATCTGATGCTTTATTTTTAAAAATGTTGTTGTTAGCAGTGTGGAATAGTGGGATTTTCTTGCATGGAATCCCAGGTTGAACATCCTTAGTTGTGTGACTTCAGAGAACGGTGACATTTGGCAGGTGACTTAACCTCGGAATCTCAATTTTCTTACCTGAAGACAGAGGATGTATTTATCATGAGGATTACCTAAGATTCCACTGTAAAGCCCATTACCTGACACATCGCAGGTATCAATATATATTCTCTTTCCTCTTCTACCTTTTCGTCTTGAGAAGATGGCCTTGATGTCGGAGCGGCACCACAGGAAGACTTAACGTGTGATGTGTGACTTTGAAGCAGTGCTACAATTTATTATTTATGCTGTGCCTTTCGTCTGTGAAAAGTGTAGTTAACTCTACATTTGTGGGAGGCGGTGGAGCATGGTGATTAAGAGTTTGGCTGTGTGTCAGACCTGAGTGTGAATCCTTGCGACTCAGGGGAGATTGCTTAATTTCTTAGAGACTTACTTTCCTGATTTGTAAAATGGGGATAGTAATAGTATTACTCCCAAAGGTTTAAATAGTGAATGTTAAATAAATTTAACCCTGTGAAAAACCTAATACAAGCAGGCACCCTGTGTCCCTGTATTTTAGGCGTGTCTCTTATAATTCACACATCTGGTTGGGTCCTTTGCTTCCCTGTTCTATCCCTTATGTCTAGTGTTAGTATCTGAAATTCCCCTCAGTTTTTATTCCTCACTTAGCAACTATTTTGAGTATTCAAATATTGTAGGTGTGATTTAACTAATTGGTTTGAGTGGGTTTGCGATCCGTGGTGGAATCACATTTTTTTCCTCTTAATGACAGTAGCTGAGAGGTTAGAAAGCAGGAAGAAGCTGAGAACACAGGTTCTTCCAAAGAAGAAAAAAGTCTCTGCAAAGTTACTCCAAAATTATAAAATTCTAGGTAGTTTTGGGGAGCAGAGAGGGTAGAATCTCCAAATTTTTGCTTGCTTCAAAATGTACTCACATTTTTTCCTTAGCATAGGCCCAATTCTCTGTATATGTCTTTTGTCTGTTTGTTTTAGTCAGTTTTCACTGAGGTTCAAGTGTGACTCCCACCACCAAGATATTTGTAGAGGGGGCCACGAGCCCTGGGGACAGATGCACAAATGGATAATGCTCATATACTGTATTAAGGACAGTGCTGGAGAAATGCAGAGGCATTTGGGGACATTAGAAGGAGCACCTAACCTAGCCTGGGGACAAGCGGGAAGGGAATACTGGAGGAGGTGATGAGTAGGGATTGGCGTTCAATCAGAGATGGTTCTATACTCCTGGGAGGTATGTGAGAATATGTGGGGGTAATTTTGGTTGTCACAATGATTGCAGGTGGCTTTTAGTGAGTGGGGGCCAATAATGCTAAATGCATTGCAATGTATGGGATAATTCCATACATCAAACATTTTCCTTTCTCAAATGCCAGTGATGCCCCTGTTCAAAAACAATGAAAAAGAGGGGAAATAAGGTATTCTGTTCTGTATATACTATAGGGTATTTCTGTTCTGTATATACTATAGGGTGGAGGTAAAAATAAAAAAAAAAGGTTTGATTTGTGAAAATAAAGGCAGTTAGCAAGCACATTCTTTTTCTGCCTATTGCTCCATGTTGAAATGCGTTAGGCCAGTTTGTCCAATGCTGTTACTTTCTCAAAGCCTAAGGTAATGGCTTTGAACGTGCCATTCAGGCTCGGGGATCTTGAGCACCTGGGGAATGAGTCCACCCAGATCTCCATCAGAATGATGAAAACCCCAGGAAAGAATATTTCTAATTTTTTTTTCTTTCCAACAGACTTCCAAGTTTAAGAAGTGTCCAACCATAAAACAGCAGTAACATTCTGGACCAAAAAATCTGTTCTTTTTTGCTTTGATACATTTTAAAATAAGACTTGCTCAGAAACCCAGAGCAGTTAATAGAGTTGTCCATGGCTATGGCCTGAAAGCAGCAAAGACCCTAGGGGATATAATTAGGTTGCATTCATGCAGCAGCGAGAGGAAAGGAAAAGGACAAGGGGCTGTGAGTCTGGGAGCCTCTGGCCCTGGAGGTGCAGCCAGTGATTACAGAGGGCATAGCCTGAGAGTGCAGGTGCAGACAAGGAGCCCCAGTCTTGCGGTAGAAAGAGATATGTACTAGGATTTCAGAATCTGCTCCCTGAACCCAAGAGTTCTGCAGAGCTGTCCTGCCGGCCTGGGCTGGGTGGGGGACAGGGGTGAGGGGTGAGGGAGGTAAGACAAATGGGAAGAGGGGAAGGAGAGACTGGGCCAGCCCTGCCCAGTTCTGGCCTTTGGCAGTTTCCTCCAATATGTGTACTGGAGGTCTGTGTAAGATTTCACTTTAAAAATAATGAGAAAGGTTCTGCTTTGAAATCCATTTGTAACTCGCTATTATTGAAAACAACAAGAGCAGCAAACAAACAAACAAACAAACAAAAAAACCTCCTCAAACCGCAGCACTGAACTGAGAATCAAAGAGCTGATTCTAGTGTCAAATTAATCTGCTATGCAACTTTGGTCAAGTGACTTGGCCTCTCTGTGTCCCTATTTTTTTTCCCCTCCCTCCTCTGGGTAATGAGAGATTCAGACTGGAATCCCTAAGGACCTTTTCAGTGCCAACATTCTGTGAATTTTCAAATGTATTCATCAATTTACTGCACAGTAGTGAAGGAAAATTATTTGGTAGCCCAAGTATGTGTTCATTCATGGGTACTAACAGATGAACCACAAAGAAGACCTAGGAGAGTCTAATTTTTTTAATCTAGTTATGAGGTGTGAAATTCAAATGGGGTTATTTATAGAAATTCACAGTTTCCTGCATTCACAGTTGCTAGTGGTTTCATCAAGGCAAAACATCCTGACAAGTAAAGAACAGGAGCCCCAATTCATTAATTTACCCACCATTCTAGTTCAAGTCTTTAACTGGGACAATAACTGGGCCAGCCTTCCATTGGGTTGATGTGCTGGTTTTTAATGAAATAACCAAAATCTTTCAATGGGATGGTCAGAAAAGAGTACTGTCAGCTCATTTGATATATGTTTATTGTTAAGTTGGACACAGTTGCACGGGGGTATAAATAAACTTTTCGCAGAATCATTTGGTTAATACACTTGATGTGACTGTGCTTCCAATGCAAGGATTAGGAAACATTGTGCAGCCTGTCTATTCTGTCAGTTCCATACATTTTCTTCCCATTTTCCTATTGGCATTTAAAAAATTATGTCATTTATTTCCCTCCATTCCGTTTAAGTGTATCATGCCAGCTGAAAGTTCAAGCTGATTGTTACTGAGCAGTGCCTCTGGATTCTGCCATACTCTCAATTTTTCTGGGTAGGCCCCTCAGCCATTTTCCAGTAATTTAGAATGCTTTTGTAGGATTGCTGGATTTAAGCTGGCTCCCTGCTTATTTTGAAATATACTGGCTGGCATTGTAGCAGTTTGTTTATAATGATCTCCACATTAAAGAGAGAAATGAGATGATCCAGAAGAAGGGCAGACCTGGCACATCTTTATGCAAAGTGGTTATAGATCCACCATGGATGTTGTTTCCCATGGTCCTGAGTGTGTTAAATGGTATAGGGTGTTCATATATAACAGTGAGAGAGAACTGTGGGTGTGCCAGGGACTGTGCTAACTACTACACTTGGATCATTTTAGTATTTTTAAGCCTCAAAACAACCCCATGAGAAGGTATCATCATCATCATCATCATCATCATCACCCCCAAATTATAGTTGAGGAAATTGTCATTTAGATAGGTGAAATAACTTCGCCAAAGTTTCACGAGCTGATCTCAGTTGCTTAGGAATCTTACTTTGCTAATCTCCACTTGATTGTTGTTTGGAGAAATTATAATATATATATGGCAATATTTTCTTTAGCCACAAGTATGCTTTTGTAGTCTTATAGCCCAGATTGTTGTACTAATTTAAATTGTAAAGGGATTGCTTGAATTTGTGTGTGTGTGTGTGTGTGTGTGTGTGTACTAAGCCTTTTCTTTCATAAACAATTTATTGAAGTATATCATTCATACATGAACATACATAAACTATAAATGTTCAGTAAACATCGTGAACTTACAAAACAAACATGTATAACATCATACAGGGCTCCCACACATCACCCCCTCCCCCAAACATCCTGCATTGTTGTGAAACATTTGTTAACAAATCATGAAAGAGCATTGTCAAAGTATTACTACTAACTATAGTCCGTATCTTCCTCCCCTACACATTTTTTTAAAGGATTTGTTTATTTATTTATTTACTTTTATCCATTCCCCACCCCCGTTTTTGCTGTTTCTGTGTCTATTCGCTGGACACCTGTGTCCGTTTCCTGCCCTCTCTTCTCATCCTTCTCCTCCTGTCTTCACTGGGATTCCATCCTCGGAATCTCCGATGTGGGGGAAAGGCATCCTACCGCCTGTACCACCTTAGTTCCTGGTTTTTTGGTGCTTCTTGTCTTGGCTTTACGTTGTGTCACTCTCCTGTTACGTCATCATCTTGCTGCATGGCTCGCAAGGCCTGGCAGTGCGCCCGTGTGTGGGGCCTGGCGGCATACCTGTGTGCGGGGCCTGGGAGACTCACCTTCTCGCGGGGACTGGCGGCCTACGCATCTTCTATATTTTTCTTTTTTTAAATTTTTACCAGGAAGTCCTGGGGATCGAACCCAGGTCCCTCCATATGGGAGATGGATACCCAACCACCTGAGCCACATCTGTCCCCCTGCTATATCTCTTAAGGTTGACCAAAGATACCCAAAGTTAGTCTTTTCCCCTACAGGATGGTCATATCATAAATCAGGCTTAGTTTATCACCAGCATTCTAAAAACCAGACCTAGGGAGAAAAACTAGGTCTGGGGACACATGCATGGTTTCTAATATAGCGAATGTTTAGCCTATCCTGATTACCACAAAATCAGGTCAGTGAGAATATTCTCATGGACTGCTTGAATTTTATTAGATGAATTCACACTTGGGTCCAACTGAATGTCGTGGACCCCAGGTGAAGTTTGACTTTTATTTTGTAAGAGTCTGTTTGGGACTGGATTGCTAATGCATCCATCAGTGTGGAGTGACAGAGTAAAGTGACAGCTTGCTAAATGCGTGGACGGCCTGTGTTGTCTGTCAATTATGTTTTGTAATTCTGCTGTAGAGAGTAGTCCAGTTCTTTTTCTTTATTATACCTGAAAGCGGCTTAAAAGCCTAAAGTGTTATTTCTTTCAGTGAGCACATGCAGATCAACGGCGAAAGAAAGGGATTCGTTAGACATTGTTTTTCAGCCTTTATAAAAAGGAAGTAAATCAAATAGGTGGGTTCAAGAGATGTCAAGTATCAGTGCTGGTTTGTTTTTCTGGCCCAGCACCATCACTCCTTTCAGAATACTGTCAACATTGAACATTGCCTTGACTCAGAACTCTGTGCAGTTCCAAGAGTTGTGGGGATTTGCATGGACACAGAAAAACAGCACATCATTAACGCATTGTGGCTAATGTGTGCTGGTTTTACCAGTACTCTCCAAGGAGAGCTTGTCAGAACTTTCCCCTTTTTTGACCTCATTGAATCTTTTAAAATGCCTTAAATCCTTATCAGAAGTAGGTAGAGGTGTACATTATAAACGAATAATTTCTGCTACCTGTGTACACTGCTTTATAGTTCACTTCTGCTGCATTTCTATTCTTCAATTTATACTGATTTCTTGCCCTTTTTTTCCACCCTACATGTTGCTTGGTAATTATTTTCATTTTATTTCATGCATGTGCAAATTGTCTCAAAGTTCCTGAAAGCACTGAATTATATTCATTTTTCAGCTTAAAGGTGTTTTTCCCTCAGCATAGAAGTACTACAAACTTATTATGAAAAGAAAAAAGGAAACTAATTTTCTTTTGTAAAGGAAATCAAAACCAAAACCACCTCATAAGACAGTCATCACTAATACGTTCTGTGTTTCCAAGTCTCTTTGTTTTAAGCATTTTTAAAAAATACATTTGTTTTTTTAATATGTACATAAAATTGATGGTCTGGTTTTTCATTTGTCATAACGTAGCAATTTCCCATGCTAAAAATAACTCTCCAAATATCAGTTTTAATTTACGGCATGGTATTAAGAAGTATCCATCACATCTTTATGCTATTAAACTAAGGAAGAGAAGGACTCTTTCTTAATATTTTTAGGGGTGTATTTCTTCACCCAAGCGCCTATTTCATAATGACGAAATATGAAAAGCTTTAATTACTGGTAAGAGCAGCGCAGGCACCAGGGGTCAGAATGGCGAGAGCAGAATTGCTTGAAGCTCCTTGCTCTGGGAGTCATTACCTTGGAGGAAGAAGGGCTTGTTTCCTTGGGGAAGCTGCACCAAGCTCTTTACCAGCGTGTATGGCCATACCAATAAACTGGCTGAAAACTGTTTCTGGCTTCTCTGCTATAACAATTATTGTTCTAGAAATTTCTAACCAATTCAATGACAAGCATCCAAAGTATTTTTTTTTTAAGGAAGAAATGAAATCTACAGATGATTCTCTTCAGTTTTTCTAGATAGACAAATCAATTGAAATATTAGAATTATTGAGAATTTAGAGAAGTTACCAGATTCAAAACAAATATACAAAAATAAATACTTTTACCACAGATGAAAAAAACATGATAGTCTGTAATGGAAAAAAATTCTGTTTAAATAGTTGGCCTACAGATAAAGTTCCAAGGAATGGCATTAACAAACGTCTAGAGATTTTGTAAAAAAATTTAAAAATTTTACAGAGAGCCATGAAAAACTTGAATAGATGATGAAACACACTGTGTTTCACACTAGAAAATTTCATTATTATAAAATGCTGGTATTAAAATTTGCTTTAAACTATGATCAACAGATTGATCAGTAGGAGAAAATTAATATCTCAGAAATAGTCATAAGTATCCAATTTCACCTACTGTGGGAAATTGAAAGTCAGTCAGTAACAGATTTAACTCATTAATAGGCATAAAACAAAATTAGAGAATTACCTCACTATGTCTCAAAGTCAATTCCAGATAGAATAAAAAGTTAAATTTCAAAATTGAAATAATAAAAATATGAAAATTGTACGTAATATTTTACTAGCTTTTTTTGTGTTTGCCTCATATTTTGTTCATCCTTTTGCCGCTAAATTTTCTGCAGAATTTTTACATATATTGCATATGAGACATATTTGTTCACATTTTTGATTTAACCCAATTTGAGAGTCTTTGGCATTTCTTAGAAATCTGTAAACTACCGTCCTCTTGCTTTATGCTTTTTTATATTTACCTGCCATTTTCTTTTTATTCTTTTCCTATATCAACAATATCTTGGTTTCAGTTTTTTACTGTGGAGGGCATATATATGGAGGTTACGATAATATCCTGTGGAATCAGACAGGCATAGATTCAAAGCCCAAATCTGCTAAGTTTTGTTGCTTACTCTTGTTTTCCCTCACTTGTAATGGAGGGATAATAATTGCTATGTCGTAGAACTGATCTGATGATTAAGTGAGAGTATGTGTATAAAGCACTTACCACCATTTTTTGGTACATCATATGTAGGCTACATATTATGATTTGGAAGTTAGGCATCCTGATTTTTCCTCATATATTACCTTTAATATTTCCTTAAGATATCAGTATATATTCTTAAATCTACATTTATCTGATTATTAAAGATATAACATTTGACTCTTATGGAATACAAAGAAATTAATGCCATATTATCCCAGTCCCCACAATTCATCCCATCATCAATTATCATAAAGTTTATCATTTTTACCCAGGATCTAGGAGCAGCTTAGAAATAAGTCACATATTTCTATGGCTCAGTTATACAAGTGTAAATTCTTTTATTTACTACAAAGCTGTAGGTAAACAATCCTTGATTATAGTAATAATTGTCTATTATGACAAGTTTGAAAACCACAAAAAGTATGAAGAAATTTGGAATGACCCATAATTTCATCACTTGAAGATAATCATCTTTAATATTCTTGTGTGTTTCCTTCCAGATCTCTTTAGGTGTGTATTTAATTTTCAAAATTAATAAATAAGTTTAATGCGATTTCAACAGAAATCTCAATAGACTATGTTGGATGCTTATTTTAAGTTAATAAAATGATTCTAAAATTTTATGGAAGAATGAACAATAAGAATAGTTTAAAAATATTTTGAAAAGGTAAGGATTCAGGGAAGACTTTGCCCTACTAGATGTCAAGCTGTGTTGTAAAACTTCCAAAATTAAAAATTGTGTTTTACTGAAGCAATATTGGACAATACATTTGTGATATTGTAGATAGTCCAGAAGCAGAATTTAGTGTTTAGAATTTAATATATGATAAATTTTGCCATCATTATCAGTGGGAGAAGTCAAGATTATACAGCAAATTTTGCTGGGACAAATAAAGTTAAATCCTTACCTCACACCTTTCTGGAAAATAAATTTCATATGACTCTAAGGTAAAAAACTGTTACTGTTTTTAATTCAGTTGTTAATTTGTGATTTTCATACAGAATTTTAAAAAAATCTTAGCCTATACCCTTCTTATCATAGTCTGCTTTACTTTAAACAGGTGATTTCTTCTTTTATATAATCGAGAACTTTTAACTGAAGTTTGCAGGTAAAACGTCTTTTTTCTTGTAGT
>JAQZBX010053797.1:0-18796 GCA_029593785.1 Cabassous unicinctus | reverse complement strand
CAGTCACAGCTTTAAGACCTTACTTTGAAAGGAACTAATGCGAAAGCAAATTCGAAGGTGAGACTTCATCTTTGTTTTCAAATAAGTGGTCTTAATTTTTCTTCTTATAGAAAAAGTTTAAATCAGTTTATTATAAATATATCTAAACCATTAATTTTTGCAGCTTTCAGGTAAAGTCCAGCACTTTGTTTAGACAAAGTCTATGACGAGAGGTCAGTAAAGATCATCTAATCTTAAGTCGTGACATCATCCATTCAAGTCCTTGGCACAATCTATAAAGAGAATCAAATCATTTCATTAAATTATGAACTGAAAAGCTATGAACAGCAAATTAAAAGAATTTATTATTTTTCATTTACTTAAACATCAATAATTTAAAGACAAATATTCAATACTGGTACTGTTGCAGTGAAACCATAATCTCCTATATGCCTACAGTATAGCCATGTCTTTTTGGTTCTCTGTTGTACCTCTAGTGCCCACAACACTGCCTGACACACAAAAGGAGCTCAATAATTATACAGTGAATTACTATAGAAAGCAATTTGGCAATATGTAATAAAAAATAAGATATCAATACTCTTTATGCTTTTTTCTACTTTTAGAAATGTATCCTAAAAAAATAATCAGAGATGCATGAAGATTTATGTATATGATTGTTCATGAAAGCCCTAAAATAGAAAAAAGTTGAATTTAAATGTCAAGAATTAGAGAAAACGATTAATAAATTATGGAACATCTATATGATGGAATATTAAAGTTTCCTTTCAAAGACTCTTATTATAAAAAATGAAATATTTAGTAAGAGGGAAAGGGTTGCACATATTATATTACAATAAAATGAAGGATTATTATTAAGCAGTAACTATAATCTACAAAGAGCTTTTATAGATATGAGAAACTATGTTATAATAATAAAATTTTAAAAAGTAAGACTCATAGTTTTTTGCAAATATGACTCTAATAATGTAAAAGACATACACACAAGAGATGATGATGAGGTAAATAAATGGTTGTCTTTGGGTGGTTGACCTATACTTTTCTCCTATTACTAAATTCCTTACTTTTAAGCTACTGATAGGAAATTATACGAAATAATTAAAATAATAGATGAATAGATTAACTCCAAACTGTTAAGTGAGAAAAACTAGAAACTGTGTTAAGCACTTTACATACATTACCTCAATTAATCTCCACAACACTGAGACTGGAATCATTCTGTATTACAGAAGAAACCCAGGCTTAGGAGGTTAGCAAAAGGCAGAGGCAGGAGTCAAAATCAGACCTAACTCCAAAGTTAGTGATCTCCATGGATGTGGGGGTGGATCCAGCTGCCACGTCAGTCCTCCCACTGATTGCCAGGTTTGACTCGGCTGATCTGGCTGGCTAGGAGGGTGTCCCCTTCCTCCCTCACCACTCCATATGTATCCTGCATGCTTGGTCCAAGAGAGAACAATCTTCCCCACTACAGGAGGACTGTTCTTCAGTCAAGGGCATACGAGTAGCTGTGCTCCTCTGCTAGAACCTCCAAACAAGCTCTCAAAGTTAGTGATCTCCAATCCAATGAACCAAAATGCTGACCAATATTAGAATAAAGGATTTAGACAAAGGAGGCCAAACTGCAGAAGGAAAGAACATTTCCCCTAAACCCAAATATTTCCACCTGCTAGCCCCCCTCAAAAAAAGAGCTGAAAAGATACTATCATCTATTAATTTCCTCGTTTTAAAATTAAATTGTCAAAGTTAATATCTATCCTAATTAAAGATTTTCTATATAATTACTCAATTATCAAAGTATATAAATGAAATCTTATGTCAATCCTAGATGACTTGTCTTTATTGCCAAATTAGTGTCATAATCAGTGCTTTTGCTTAGAGATCTTTGAATTGACAAAAGCATATGTAACAGACAAGATATTTTTACTTAAATGACTATATGGATAACTGGTCTTACCTATGATTTTTTTAAATGAACAAATTTGCTTTTTTAATGTTCCAATTATGCTCTTTCAAATTGCTGTCATTTCACTGAGTAAGATTTAGCTTCAGTGGTTCCTTATATTGGTTTATCCCTCTGCCATAGTCTTGAAAGGAAGAGAATTTCTCCCACATTCACTAAGCTATTTCATCTATGCTCCAAAACTTCTACCCTGTCTTAACGCCTGAAAAACCCTCAACCCAAAATTTAGAATGTCTATTTAGAATCCTTTATATCTAGTTTAACTCTTCTTTTCCTTTACTTTTAAACATATATATCAAAACTTTACTTTAGCTTGCTCCTCCTTTTAGCTTTTTAGCCTATTTCTACCTTCCTCTATTTCATCTCTCCTTCCTCTTCCTGCCAAACTTAAAGAGTTTACACTTGCTGTCTTTGTTTCCTAACATCCACTTCCTCTTTAAAATGTACTCACCCCATGTCTATTTTCCAGTGCATGGAAATTTGCTACTGACCCATACTCATTTATGATTTAACTCAACGACACTTTCTCCATCCTCCTGGTCCTTGACTTTCCATTAAACAATGCTGACCACTACCACTTCCTTCTTGAAATCCTTTCATATCTGGGCACTAGAGGAGGGCAAAATTCTCCTGTAGGCACCAACTTCTCTTCCAACACCTCTCATTCCAGAACCAAGGAACCTCATGCCATGCTCTCTCCAATTCTACCTCATTTTAAAAAAAATGTGCAACAACTTTCTCTTGACAACACTGGTAACAACAACTTTCTCTTGACAACACTGGTAACAAACTAGTCTCACATATGAATCCTCTTCTAGTGAGGCTTCTTTAGGAGAAAATGTGAATTAAAAACATTAGGTCTGCAGATTGCTATGAGGATTAACTGACATACTGTATAGAAAGCACTTAAGACACAGGACATGCTCATCAAATATTGGTTCCTTTCTTACAGTATAAGTCCCATCACCATCCTAAGAAGTATTTCCTGATTTCTCCAGCTCTCAATAATACTCCCATTTCTCTGAGCTCCTACAGAAACTACAACATATATATTCTCACATGTATTAATTCAGTATGATTTATATGTATAATGTGATTGTTGTGTGTTTTGCTTTTTACAGATTTATTTACTTATTAACTCCCCCCTGCCCTTTGTTGTTTTGCATGCGCTGTTTGCTCTCTGTGTCTGCTTGTCTACTCTTCTCATCCTCTCTTTAGGAGGTACCAGGAACCAATCCTGGGATCTCTGATATGGGAGAGAGGCACCCAATTGCTTGAGCCACCTCAGTTCCCTGGTTTGTTATGTCTCTCATTGTCTCTCCTCTTTGTCTCTTTTTTTTTTTGTTGTTGCACCAGCTCTCTGCGTGGGCCAGCTCGACTTCACCAGGAGGCCCCAAAAAACCAAGCCAGGACCTCCCATATGGTAGACGCGAGCCCAATCGTTTGGGCCACATCCGCTTCCCCTCTTTACAGGTTGTAGACATGACCTATGCCTCACACCCCTCCCTACAAGGCTTGTGTACATGGTAGGCTTAAGTATGTATTGTTTTGAAGAAGAAACATGTTTCTAAGATAAATACATGTTATCCAAGAGGAAGAATTCTTACCCCTCGCCGGTAAGAGCACAGCATGCCTGGATATGCCATTGGTGATCTTTAATAGAAGTTAGTTTCAAAAACTGGGAGATTTCTGCTACAGTCATACATTCTTTAACATCTTGTTTATTAGCAAAAATCAGCAAACCGGCTTTTCTTAGGTCCTATAAAAGCAAACAAAACTGTAAAGCCCAGTGCATTTTTCCATAAATCTTCCAACTTAATATTTTTCATAATCCTAGTAATCTAGAATTTTTCAAATACTCAAAATAAGAGCATGTCACAGCCCATATGGTGATATACAAAAATTTTAACACAGAACTGCCCATATATTTTAAATGAATAAATGTATACTGGTATGGATTTATATATATTTTTTATAGTCCCAAATTACAGCCTACCTACCTCACTTCAAAGAGCTGCTGTGAAGGACATGAGAACTCTTGGAGAAAGTACAACAATCTATATAAAAAGTCACAGCTATTACAAAATTTTCTAAAGGATGCTCACTTCCATTTTCAACACTACTAACACTTTAGGCTGAGATTATTGCAACAGTTTTTTTTAACATTTAACCTCTCTGAATGTATTCTTCATAACTAGCATTTATTGAGGGTCTAGTCTGACCAAGACACTCACCACATGAGCCACTTTTCTAATCCTCACTAGATTCTTACAAGGTAGACTTTTCTATTCCTACTTTACAGATGAGGAAACAAAGCCTCAGAGACTAAGTAACTCATACAAGGCCATACAGCAAGTCAATAATACAGCCAGGTTTAAGCTGAAATCTTCCTAGCTGCCCCTTATCTGTAAAAAGTAGATGAGATCACTACCCATCCACTTCCTGGGGATGTGGTTTGAATGAATGAGGTACTACATGTAAAACATTCAGTTCAGTGCCTGGCTTATGGGAACAGTTCAACAAATGTCAGTTCACTTACTGCCCTGAAGGTGAGGATCATGTCATCCTTAAGCACCCCTTATAATGACTGGTAAACTGTCTTACCCACAAAACAGGTCAAAGGTTAGTCTAATTTTCTTTCCCTTGCCATCCTCCTATACCTTTAAAGTCAGGGAATTTCTTGATTATTGATGTATGGACCGTTTCCTGATAAAAATGTACATTTGTATATATACAAAAAACAGAAGTTTATGTACAATCTTAGGAGATTAATATACACCCTAAAGCCCATTAATAGATCCTGGGTTAAGAATCCATGAAGGATGCACTCAACCAGGGATTAAATTCTCAAAATTTGGATTATAAATATTAAGAGATACTGAGAATGCTCAGGTTTTGACACTGTAGTTGCAACTTTTCTCAACTGCGTTGAATGCCATCTTTCTTCTTCTTAGGGATTTTAGTGAGATATCTGGGGTTTCAATAATGTGTACATGTGTGTATCTGAAACAAGAAAATATTCAGTAGGTATAAATTGACATTACTCCACGTTGTTTTACTCTTGTTAGAATAGTCTTGATTTTTAAAATTCTTTTTCATGTACATAAAAAATATATAAGTAGGAAATTTCTTATTTGGTTAAAAGGAATTATGCAAATTGCTTTATTTAATAGTCAAGAGTGACTTTTACTTACAGTGAGCTCTGCAGGATGGCAAGTATTATAATGCCAGCACAGATAATGATATAGTTAACTGAATAGCATGGTCAGAAAGGAATACTGCGAGACTGTCAACAGTTTTAGGATTTCATGTTCAACAAGTTTCACTTATAACTCAGTTCATCTCTTTAAATAAAAGGCAAAAATTTGGAGAGACAGTCTATAAACTAACACATAAATATTCATTATTAAGGATACAAATATTTTTTCTTATCCTAAATGGAAAATGGCATGATTATCAATAGTTGATATGTGGCTGAGTCACTGAGGAGTTGAACTTTCCATGGGATTTAATTACTATCTTCCAGGTTTCAATATCGCTTGCTGGTGTATGTTGAAGTCTTTTATGTGAGTCAGGTTTGATAATGCTGATGTGTTCAAAGAACAAACTTCTGACGTTAGAAATACTTGGCATCAAGTCAGGACATATTGTTTATGCTATTTTACTTGTAAATAATTTGTATTTGAATGAGCCCCTGAAATAAAATTTGGAAATAAGAATTTAAAGCTATTTAATGAAAGGTCTCAAAAAAAAAATCCCATATTGAATATAATTTTTTTTTCTATATCTCACAGGCTCAGACATTTTTAAATTGGGGTTCTTGGTTTAAAAAACAACAGTGTTTTCAGCCATTTAAAAATATTTAGGAAGAAAGGAAAGAAAATCTGCCTTTGTTTTTTGTTACATAAACTCAGAAGCAAATATTGATTATGATAATGAATGAAAACAGAAATATTAGATTAAGGTTGTTCATCAACTCGACTTAAGACATCAAAGTATAATGACCATTTTCTGTATGTAAGCCATTTTAAACATTGGAAAAACTATACTACAAAATACAGATTTCTGTTCATAAGGGTATAAAATATATTTTAGTTATTAGCCATGGAAACAAATAACAGCAAATGCAAGACACAATTACTTAGTATCTTCTGTATGCCAATTGTCAATCTGTTTCTCAAATCTTCATTTGGGAATATAATTCCTAGAACCTGAGTTGTTCTGAATAAAATTTCATGTATACTTTTGTGTTTGGAGCATTTAAAAAATTATGAGGTTCAAAAGGTTTGGATGTCACATTGATGAAACTTTGGGTAATAGTTTAAAACTTCTTATAGTTTTGTACTTTGTAATACATGTAATGAATCATTATCAATGATGATGATGATGATGATAAGATCTTGTTTATTTTAATATGTATGAAACATCAAACTGATCCCATGTCTAAATCTGCTTTTCATTCAAATACATGGTTCCTTTGATCCATTTGTCTCTCTCCAGACTGCTTATTTGGTTCTTCCTAACTCTCCTGAGTATCTTACTCTCGCTTCCAACTTATTTCTTCCCCGGTAGTCTTCCTATTCACTTCCCAGCTAATCCCTATTTATGTCTTTTTTTCCTAGCAAAGAACATGAAAACTTGAATGAGAATGCCTAAATTCAAATCCTGGCCCTTAAAAGCCTGGTCAAATCACATAATCTTTCTGGGCCTGTTTCCTCATCTGTTAAAGGTGAGGTTAACTGATCTGCCCAAGTTAATGCCTCTAGCTGGGAAAATTCAATGACACTGATTTAGCCCTACTACTGTGTCCTTTATATACTCATGCTGCTACATATTGGTTATTACAGTAAAAATCAAACAGTAAAGCTACCTGTTAACAGATTGAAAAATACAGCCAAAGGACAAACACACTTGAATCTTATTTTTCTTTTTCCAAAGCCTTCATAAAACAACAAGAAAGCAACCCTTTGGTATAAACTGAAGAATGCTGTACTTTAACAAAATACAAAGGGAAAAGGAAAAAATTATCCTTAGTTTTTTGCCTCCTTCATGGCTTATTGCTTGTTTCCCAAACTAGAAATGGAACTACATAAATGAATGCACAATGGCAAGATGTATTTTTTTTTTTTTTAATTCCAGGAGGTTTAACACAGATGACAGGATCACAGTTCATAACACGGAAAGGTACATCTTGGTGGGCATGATCACCATATGACAATTTACATAACCACTTTACTGGATTTTCTAAAGTATTACAAGGTTACCTGAAATATGTCAAAATTCTCAACACAAGTCTCAAAAGCAAATAATCAGACCAATACTAAAATTAATATAAAATTTCATTACCAAGACATTCCAATTTTCTTAAACTTCAATAAAATTCCACTAAACAAAAAAATTACATTCTATATATCTAAACATTTTTCTAATCCCAATCACAAATATGAGTTGAGAATAAAAGGCAATAAAAGGCATTAAAAATTAATAGCCACTATAGTAATTATTTTATAATTTTATAGTCTCTATTATTATTATGAAGTTGACTATATTATTCAGTTTACTCAATTTTTGAGTCATGCTATCAGTAATATTTTTTAAAGACTAAGAAAATGTGGCTAGTCATATAGCTTGGTTTAGTCCAAGGGACAATATCAAAGAAACCTAAGAACAGCATTTAAATGTTAGGTATGTTTAAATCTCATTTCTAATGTTAATCTTCTGTACAATTAATCTATTCAAACCAAAATGAAAGCCACATTGAAGATTTTTTTTTGCCCAGGTAAACTTCTAGACCAAATTTATCTAGGATAAGTGAAATAAATTTCTACAATTGATTCCACAATCTTTTTGCTGCTTTCAAACATAATTCTAACGTGGAAAGAATCAAAATAATAAAGCAGGTATGGCTAGCAGATAAAAAATTTCTTAAAAAATTCAAAATAGATACTACTTTCACATGAAAGTAACAAGAATAATATGAAACCGAGTAACTTGTAACACTGATATAAAAAACAAAATTTTAAATTAAAAAAAAATATATGATACCAACATCCCCACAATTCTAATGCAAAAACATTACTTACCTCATGTGCTAACATTTTATACAGTTCTTCTCTAGTTACAGAAATCCTTTCTCTGTCTGTACTGTCCACAACAACTATTACAAACTAAAATAATTACAAAACAAAATCATTAGTGATTACATAATTTGGTATTGGTGAGATTTATAAAGTACCTATGTGATTTATAGGCTACAAATATCAAGAAATTAGAATCTTATGGCATTGTTGAAAAACCAGAGATACCTACTGCATATTGTTAAACCTAAAGATCTGATCCATTTCTAATTCAAATATATTTACTAATTTTTAACAGAAAATATATATGCTAGTATTCTAGCCAAACTATAACAGACATTTGTTTTCTAAATTAGTTCTTGATTACTAAGAGGCCTATACTGATCTATTTGTACTATAAATCCATGAGAAAAAATACATTATGATCCTAAATTCAAGTTACTTCTATGCAGATATTACTTACAAATATCAACTTGAAAACCTAAAAGGGCATGTGTATATGGGAGGAAATTAATGTGAGAAATCAATTTTTAAAATATTAACAAATCAAAAGAACAAATTTTAAAACCATGCTCTCTTTTTCTTCCTTATATAATTAGCACCTGCTACTTGTAAGTACAACCCTTTCCTGAACTGACAATGAGGCTGGTATCAGATGCGATGAAACTCATGCAAAGGAGCTATGCAGGGTTGAGCTACTGCCCTCTTCCTTAACACCACAAAGCATGAAGGAAACAGGAGCAGCCACAGAATTAACTTACTCACTTATTATGGCATTTGCAATGCTCAAGTTTATTTTGATTGCCCATGATTAACATGCTCGATTTAGTTTTTAGGACAATTTTAAATTTCCAAATAAGCTGTGATTTTTAGGGTCCTTTTTATTCTTCTGATTTTATCAACCATGAGGCAGACAGATAAGAGAACTGCTACTTTACCTCTTTTCTTATTTGATAGCTTACTGAAAAATAACTTTATTATTCTAAGACCTGCTGCAGTCTCAGGTATTTTAATAAAGCTGTTACGTTTTCAAGGTATTGCCATGAATTTGATACCCGCATCATTAATATATAGGAGCACTAACCACATATACCTTTCCTTCTCCAAAAAGCATGATCAAATGCTTAATGGAGTGCTCGGGGATCAGTTCATAAGAGAGATATTTCATAGGCATTTTTATGTATGTTACGAGTATGTCTTATTAACTTACAATCAGCACTACACAAACAATTGTCACAGACTTTCAATTCATAAAGTCTATACAATGAAGCCCTCAAATGTCACCAGTCCAAAATTTTCTCTTAAGAAATAACATGTAAATAAAAACATATGATTATGCCTAAATTGCATTATAACCAAAAGAAAATGCACAGTAAAACTTTGGTCAGGATTTGAACCACCAAAGCTCTCATTTAAGTGGGATTTCTCCCACTCAGCCAAACATAAATAGTAAGAGAGAAATGAAATTACAAACTGTGTGATAGAATTCATTGTAAAAACAGTTCCTTAAGATGAATACTGTGATCAAATATACAATCAGACTAATCAATTGCCTTCTACCTACAGCTGTGCAATACAAAACAATGACCCTGAAATAGGAAATCAAAGATTCTACTATTCTTAAACTCTACTTATATTAACCTGCTATGATATTTCAAAAGGATTAACAAATATAAGGCTTAAAATCTAGAAGGTGTTTCCCAAGCATCCTGTTCACAGAGTTTTAGTATATTATGAATCATTACCTCAGTGTTGGTATAGTAAGTGTTCCAGGAAGAACGAAGAGATTCTTGGCCACCAATATCCCACATTAGGAAGCGTGTATTATTAACCACTATCTCTTCTACATTACTTCCTATTGTAGGGGATGTATGTACAACTTCATTCATAGAACTGAAAAGAGAGAAAGTTCATATATATTATAATTAGCAAGGAAGTTAGCTTATTTGACCAATTTTTTCAATCAAGAGGCAAGTCAACATTACCTACTTCTATATTTTATACCGAAATGATCCCTCTTCTACTAGCTCATAACAAGAGAGCTAGGAGTTTAAAGAGAGGTGGTACTAGGTAGCGGACTCTCTGTAATACTCTGGATTCTTTCTGAAAACTATATAAACAAATATTTTTCTACCGTCTACAAGTGAAAGAGCTTTAGTGCAAAGCAATTTAAGATATGCTCAATGTCATATAAATTTCTAGCTCTCCCAAATGGTTGTTTAAAATTTGGCACCTAGTTTATGGCTGGGCCGCTTTCTTCCAGAATAACTTAAGGTTCCATTTAATTTTTATTGCTTTTGTTAATCAAAGGTCAGACAGACAGAAAAAGTAACTAGAAACAACAAAATACATATATATTTTTTTTACCAGGAGGTTCCAGGGATTGAGCCCGGGTCCCTCCATATGGGAGACGGACGCCCAACCATTTGAGCCACATCCATCCCCCAAAATAATTTTTAAAAGTAGTTAATACTTACAATTGATACAGGATGGTAGTTTTCCCTGCATTATCCAGCCCAACAATGATAACTTTGTGCTCTGAAATAAAGAAAATATTAATAATTTATTAATTATAAAAATTAAAACATTCCTTATACCTATAGCATAATTCACTGTAAGACATTTTATACATTCTTGAAACTCAACAAAACAACCTAACACGGCCAGCAAAAGTGTGCCAATGGTCTCACCTGCTCCCCTACTCCATTCTACATAAAGAACTTGCATCCTTTCCACCTTTTGCTTTAGGAAGCCAGAGGTGCCATAATCTTTCTGCTCTCCTCCTATGGAGATCTACTCTAAGGAAAGTACACCAAATGTAATTACAATGATTTACAAATAATTTAAGGTTGTAAATGCTTTACACTGGATAAATCACTGAAGTTCTGAGGAATTTTAGGCATGAACTGGGTATGTATATGAGGAGTGGGGTGAATGGGAAAGAAAAACAATTGACAGCCTTTTTCTATGAGGTAGCAGAAGGCCAGGCCCCATCACAGGGATGTTATATGAGTACATTTAGGCAAGAGGGCCGTTTTAACATGACAGACAAACCCAAGGGCCTACAGCTATGGTGGCAGTGACCCCCTCACCTGGCTTCCACTGCTTCACTTTCTCCTACTTGTCTTCCTCTGTCTCTTAAGGTTCATGCCCCCCTCCCCCACTTCATTGGGTCTTCCTTCAGACATTCACCCTCTTCACACTTTAGTAAGACTCCCTTAGGACCCATCTATTTCCATGCTGTTTATGACCTATTCCCAAGGACAGCACTGTGTGTGGAGGAATCTGGTCTCCAAAGAAGGCCTCTGGATATTTATGCCCTTGTGTAGTCCTCTCCCCTTGAATTTGGGCTGGCCCGTGACTTGCTTTTTTCCCTTAACACGTTTACTTTTTTTTTTTTTAACTTTTTATTTTGAAATAATTGCAAACTTACAGTACAGTTGCAAAAGAGAATACAAACTCCAATATACAACCCCCTTTTCCCGTTCCTGTGAATCCCTTTAACTAACAATGCAGCACAAGTGACACTGCATGGTTTCTGAGCCTAGATCATCAGAAACTTTGTAGCTGCTCCAGGCTGTCTTGGAATACTCACCTGAGACAAGCCAGCCACCATGTAAGAGGCCTGGCTATCCCAGAATTGTTCTGTTGTTAAGTAAGGAACTCCAGGCTAATCATGTGGAAAGCCTGATGGAGAAAGATGCCTAGCCAGCTATGACATCAGACACAAGAATAAAGAAGCCATCTTGTATATGCAACAGGGTCTTCTTCAGATGACTCCAAGTCCCAGCTGTTATTTGGCTACAACCAAATGAGAGCCCCCAAGCTAGAACTTCCTAGCTGAGCTCAGCCAACTCACAGAACCATAGGAATAATAATAAATTGTTGCTTTAAATTACAAAATTTGTTTTCACATAGTGACAGATAACGGAAACACTATGGAAAAATCCATGGGATTATGTAACCTTGGGCAAATGACTTACTTTCTTGAGACTAAATTTCCTCACGGTAAAACAGGGCCCCTACTGCCTATCATTCAAAGCTGTGAAATAATTAAGACAGCACGTGAGTTGTGCCTTGCACCAAGAGACCAACCCCCAATCCTCTCTCTTTTTTTAAATATTTTTAAAATTTATTTTATATATTCGCTGCCGCCACCCCCACCCCCCCAAATTGCTGTACTCACTGTCTGCTCTCTGTGTCTGTTCATTGTGTGTTCATCTTTTTTTTAGGAGGCACCAGAAACCTCCCATGTGGGAGGGAGGTGCCCAATCACTTGAGCCACCTTTGCTTCCTGCTTGTTGTGTCTCTCATTGTGTTTCCTCACTCTTATCTCTTTTGTTGCGTCAGCTCACCATGCCAGCCCGTCAGGTCGGCTTGCTGTCTTGCTCATCTTCTTTAAGAGGCACCGGGAACCGAACCCAGGTCATCCCATGTGGTAGGCAGGTGCCCAACTGCTTGGGCCACATTTGCTTCCCCCCAATTCTCTCTTAAACTAATCTACCTAGTGTCACTCAACAAATCCAAAACCTGACATTCAAACCTATCTATACCTCCATCTTCCCTAATTTGCTTAATAGTTGATGTGAATTGAATTGTGCACCCCAGTTTGGACATGTTCCTAGTCTTGGTCTGCATTCTGATGGGTGTGGACCTCAGTGAAAATGCTGTCCAAATAAACCAGGTTGGGCTTTCATCTAATTACTGGAGTCCTTTAAAAACAGAATTAGTCAGATGGGGAGAGAAGCCAGGGGGAGTAGCCAGAAGCTGGAAGCTGAAGGAACCAGGAAGAGAAAGGAGAAAACACCATCATGTGCATTATATATGACAGAAAAGCCAAGGAACCCCAAAGATTGCTGGCCGGTCAGAACATACCCACCCCAGGAAGGAAGCAAGCCTTCTAGCCTCTGAAACTATGAGCCAATAAATTCCTGTTGTTAAGCCAACTCATTGCTCAGATGCCCCTGGAGTTTCTTCAATCTTTCCCACAACCCCAACATTCAATTTATTATCAGTTCTGTTGATTCCATCTCAAAAGTAAATAATGAATCTGCCTCCTCCCCACTGTCTTAGCTGAAGCCCCATCATCTTTTATTATAAAACCTTTCCCAAAGGAGGACTATCTTCAATCCATTTTCCTGTGGTTTCCAGAGTAATTTTCCTAAACTACAGATCTGATAATGTTACCCTCTTCAACTCTTAAACTCTGGCTGTCGGTTTTGACAAGTGGTACAAGTTCTCAGCCTAGTTAAAAAACAAACAAACAAACAAACAAAAAAGCAGGCCAACTGATGAGGTTTCAGCTTTATCTTTCACCACTACCAGCAGATATCTAAAGTAGAGTTCAAGCCAATGTCCCTACATAAAATGCCACATATGTTCATGGCAACCGTGTCTTTACTTCTACTCATGGCTTGTCCCCATCCTTTCCAGTTCTCCATTTAAGGAATTCCTACTTAAATGCAGGCTGCATCAGGACTACATAATCAAGTCCTCGAACAGGGTACCTTTCCACCTGGGTAGTTTTTAAATTGGCATGGCAATTTTGCCTCTCCACCTCTGCAATTTTCTATGCTCCAAAATTAAGCATCTTTCTTCTGATGATACATCTCTTCTTCCATTCTATAATACCTACAAACATGTTAGTACAACCCAGAATTCATGTCAGGCTACACCCTGATTTCTGATGTGGACAGAATTTTTTTAGCTTCTCACTTGAATTTTGATTTTTAATAATACTATTCTCAGAATGTCACCTTATTCTAAGTTCCAGGAATACCATTTGTAACTATCTATGTTTAAAGGACTAAATTTATACAGATTTGCCAATACTCCAGAAGAAAACATTAATCACTCTGACCAATAAGAGAAATGGTACCCTAAAAAGAGTACAAAATTCACAGAAGTCCAAAAGAAACAATACAAACACAGGTCAGAATCTATTATAGATGACTATAAAGAGTAACTAAAATATATGAGTAGGGGGGCGGATGTGGCTCAAATGGTTGGGCATCCCTCTGCCATATGGAGGGACCTGGGTTTGTTCCCCGGGACCTCCCGGTAAAATGAAAAAAAAAAACCATATATACAGAAGGCGCATGGGCTGCCAGGCTCTGTGTACCGGTGAGCCGCCAGGCCCTGGGAGCCAGGCAGCAAGATGATGACGTAACAGGAGAGAGACGCAGGGGAGAGACAAGACGAGATGCTCCAAAAACGAGGAACCGAGGTGGCGCTGGTGGCAGAACACCTCTCTCCTACATCGGAAGTCTCCAGGATCGAATCCTGGTGAAGACTGGAGGAGGAGGATGAGCAGAGACGGCAGGAAACAGACACAGAGAATTGCTAGTGAATGGACACAAAACAGCAAAAACGGGGAAGGGGGGGGTTAAAATGGATAAAGTAAATAAATATAAAATAAAATAAAATATATGAGTGCACAGGCATGTGGTATAAATCATATACAGAGACCACAAAATAGGAAATAGCACTGTCTCTTACAAGTTGCTTAAAGAGGTTAAACGTTTATTCTACCCATGCTGCCATTAAAAAATTAATAATAAGAAATTAAGTAAACAAATCTTAAAAAAAAAAGTAAGTGGGCAAGCAAATCAAGGTAAAATCATTAGATAAACATGATGAAAAACGATGAAGAGGGCAAAGAATAGCTAAAGCCATAAGCCAAATCTTCCCCTAATTCCTTTCTTGATCTGCTGAAATTTAGCAAGCTTGTCTACTCAGTCTCCTGAATTTCCCATGATGTTTCCAAATATTTAACTTTCCTTATACTATTCGACATACTAGAAACAACCTCTCTTTTGCCCATCAAATTTTATGAATTCAAAATTCATAAAATACCTATGTCACCTACAAATGCATCAATCCCTATGTCACCTCCAAACTCTTAAGGCATATGTGAAGCAGAGTTCTAAAGCCAATCATGGGGACACAAGCTAGGGTATTAGAAAATGAGGTTTTTTAATGATTAAAATATTTTTAAGAAGAGAGAAAGAAACTCAAATTAAATGTGTGCAGAACATGGAAAATCTTCAAAGGGCCACAAGTTCTGCAGGAGCAGTCTGAGATGTCTTCTGAGGGCTATTCCAGTCAGGAATTCATGATCCAGAGGTCTTTCACCTCCTCACCTAAAAGCCACATACATTCACTGCTAGTTTCTATCCACCCCCTCCCAAGGCCTGTCTCTATTTGTGTTTTTACAATAAAGCACTGATTACTGTTTTTAACAGCTTCCTTAATATAAAGGTATAGCACCTGGATCACAATATTTGTAAAATTAAGATATAACTGTAAAGGGCTCAAAGATAAAAATTAGCAACTCAATGGTGACAAACCCATTTATTCCCAATGAACTAGTTAGATTATCCACAAACTCTTTCTAATGCTAAATCAACTTCCTTTGACCCTTCTTAGGTTCTGCTACCACCCCAGTCTGTTGTTCTCATTACCAATATGGAACATCATTATTCCATGCAAAACATAAATTGGTAGCCAAAAAGTGTTATACTGCACTTCAAAGTAAATACCCCACAGAGACTAAAATACTATATGCAAACTGATAGATAATTTTATTGTGGGCACATGTAATAAAAACTTTCAGGGACTTCCGGGAAGATGGCGGACTAGTATGACACGGGAATCTCTTCTCCACAAAAATAGAGGACAGGCTCAAACAGCCCCGAAAAAGATCTTCTAGGGTTTAGGACAGCAGGTGAAGGCTGCACACCACCCAGAGGAGAGAGGGACAAAAGAGGGAAATCGCGATGACAGAACTGTGAGTTGGAACCAGCCGGGGCTGCTGCTGCCGGCACCCTCCCCCACACTAAAGACTCTAGAATTCTCGGGCCTCTGGGCCTGCGACTACAGACAAAGGGGGCTCCAGGGATCTACCACTCCAGGAAAGGGGAGAGAGAGGGACACAGCCAAAGGCTGACTCAGGTTCTGACCCGCAAATTTGGTCTACAGAGCCCCACGGACCCTTCCAGGCCAGGTGGGACCACGTGGTGGTTTGCCCTGGGAGCCTACGAAGGACTGGAGAAATCCCACCCTTGCAATCTCCCTCTCTTCTAGCCTGGACTAATTGTTGAGGACTGCACAGGAGAGGGGAGAGATAGACTGGGGCTGACTCAGCTTTTGACTCGCAGGTTTGGTCTGCCCTGTCCAGAGAGCCCTTCCAGGCCTGGTGGGGCTGCGCCACTGCTTGCCTTGGAGCCTGCAAGGGGCTAAAGATATACAAACCTCCCAATCTCCTTCTCTACCCACAGGGACTGACTGTTGAGGACTCAGAGGGGAGTGGAAATATTTCCTAGCTGGGAAAAGGGAGGGGACTGCCAGAGAAGACTGGAGAACTGTCTCAGAAAGTTTGAATTACAAGGCTCTTAGCCCCCAGACAGGAAGCTCTATCACATTGATCTGGTCTGTGTCACAACAAATACACTCCGACCAGGCATTGAATTGAGAGGTGCCAAAGAGCACCATCTCCTGGCAAACCAAGGAAATGCATATAATAAAATTAAAAATAAGTAGGAGAGGCTTTTCCTGGCCTCTATAGTCTCCCTGCCCAAGGCCCTACAAGTGACTCTACAACCAATTACTGGGTCCAGTGCCCAGTTTTGAGCAACCAGCAGGACAATCCTAACAATCCAGGTTGAGCCAAAAATCAAAGAGCTGTGGTAACTCACAGCCTCCTGCCACTAAATCCCTATAAAAGAGAAAGAGACTGAGCATCTGAGTAAATTACATCCTAACCAGATGCCTAAACACCAGCAAAAAATTACGAGCCATACTAAGAAAATAGAAGACATGGCCCAAGAAAAGGAATACATCGAAGTCCCAGAAGAGATGCAGCATTTGAGAGAACTAATCAGCGAGATGAGGACAAATTTCCAAAATTATATTAATGAGATGAAAGACAATATAGTTAGAGATAAATGAAATCAAGAAGACATTGAGCAAATGCAAAGAAGAATCTGAAATCCTGAACAGAAAAGTAACAGAGTTCATGGGAATGAAAGACAAAATAGGTGAGGTCAAAAACACATTTGAGGCATATAACAGCAGACTAGAAATGATAGAAGAAAGAATAAGTGATACCAAAGACTAAGCAGCTAAAATTGAAGAGAGAAAAGAACAAAGAAAAGAATGGAAAAAATTGAGCAGGGGCTCAGAGAGTTGAATGACAACACAAAACGCAACAACATACGTTTCATGGGAGTTCCAGAAGGGGAAGAGAAAGGAAAAGGGGCAGAAAGAGTATTTGAGGAAATAACAGCTGAAAATGTCCCAACTCTCATGAAAGAAATGAACTTACATGTCCAAGAAGCACACCATACCCCAATCAGAATAAATCCAAATAGACCTATGCCAAGACACATACTACTCAGAATGTCAAATGTCAAAGATAAAGAGAAAATTCTCAGAGCAGCAAGAGAGAAGCAAACGATCACGTACAAGGGACGTCCAGTAAGACTTAGTGCAGATTTCTCTTCAGAAACCATGGAGGCGAGCAGACAGTGGTATGATACAATTAGGAAACTGAAAGAGAAAAACTGCCAGCTGGGAATTCTTTATCCAGCAAAACTGTCCTTCAAATATGAAGTACAGTATAAAATATTCATAAACAAACAGAAACTAATAGAGTTTGCAAAAAAGAATCCACCTTTGCAGGAAATATTAAAGGAAACCTTAGAACCTGAAAGAAAAAGACAGGAGAGAGGGGCTTGGAGGAGAGTATAGAAGAAAGAATAGCAGAAAGGATAACCAGAAGAGTAAAAAGAGAGACAAAAACAAGATGACATATGAAAACCAAAGAATAAAATGGAGGAAGTAAATAGTGCATTTACAGTAATATCATTGAATGTGAATGGATTAAACTCCCCAATCAAAAGATACAGGCTGATAGAGTGGATAAAAAAAGCAGCCATATGCTGCTTACAAGAAACTCACCTTAGACCCAGGGATACAAACCAGCTGAAAATGAAAAGTCGGAAAAAGATACTCCACGTGAATAGTAACCAGAAAAGAGCAGGGGTAGCTATACTAATATCAGACAAAACAGACTTTAAATGTAAAAAAGTTATAAGAGATATAGAAGGCCATTTTATATTAATAAAAGAGACGATCCACCAGGAAGATATAACAGTCATAAATATCTATGCACCTAACCAGGGTGCTCCAAAATATATGAGACAAACCCTGGCAAAACTGAAGGGAGAAATAGACATTTCTACAATAATCGTTGGAGACTTCAACACCCCACTCGCATCATTAGATAGAACAACTAGACAGAAGATCAACAAGGAAACAGAGAACTTGAACAATATGATAAACAAGTTAGACCTAACAGACATGTACAGAACACTGCATCCAAACTCTGTGGGTTATATCAAGTGCCTATGGATCTTTCTCCAGGATAGACCACATGTTAGGTCACAATTCAGTTCTCAGTAAATATAAAAAGATTGAAATTATACAAAGCACCTTCTCAGATCATAATGGAATGAAACTAGAAATCAATAATAGACAGGAAAAAAGTAAATTTGCAAGTGTGTGGAGACTGAACAACACACTCCTAAATATTTGGTGGGTCAAAGAAGAAATTGCAAGTGAAATCAGTAAATATATTGAGACAAATGAAAATGAGAACACAACGTATCAAAACTTATGGGATACAGCGAAGGCAGTCTTGAGAGGGAAATTTATAGCCCTAAATGCCTATATTAAAAAACAAGAAAGAGCTAAACTC
>JAQZBX010053796.1:0-18798 GCA_029593785.1 Cabassous unicinctus | reverse complement strand
GCAGCCCAAATTTGCACGTCAGAACCTGAGTCAGCCTAAGGCTGTGTCCCTCTCTCTCCCCTTTCCGGGAGTGGTGGATCCCTGGAGCCCCCTTTGTCTGTAGTCGCAGGCCCAGAGGCCCGAGAATTCTAAAGAGTGTGGGGGAGGGTGCCGGCAGCAGCCGCCGCTGCTGATTAAAAACTCACGGTTCTGGTTCTGTTGTCACGATTTCTTTCTTTTGTCCCTCTCTCCTCTCAGTGGTCTGCAGTCTTCCCCTGCTGTCCTAAACCCTAGTAGATCTATTTTGGATCTGTTTCAGCCTGTTCTCTAGCTATTTTTCTGGAGAAGAGATTCCTGTGTGTTACTAGTCAGCCATCTTCCCGGAAGTCTAACATGCTTCTTTAGGGGCTCAGTGTTGCTTTTGAGTCTCTTCCTGTGCCTAGCTGCAGCTTGCTCAATGGGCATCAAGTGATGACCCTTTTGGTCAGAGGAGACCCTGCACTGATGACACAATAGTTCCAGGTCTTTATCACCGAATTGGCCAAGGATCTGATTGTGTTTCTCACACAGGGGTTTCTCTTTCCACAGTTTCCTCTTGCTTCTCCTGGTGGGAATTTGCTTCACAATATCAACTATGTGACCTAATTGACAGTTCTTGAAGTTCCTGTGAAGGCAGTGGTGGAGGCAGACAGGACAGGGGAGGGTATCCTGTAGATTTTCCCAGCACTGGGTGATGCAGGACCAACAAAAGTTGTGGCTGCAATTAAGGGTCACTGGGTCCCTCAGGAAATCCAGGCAGATGGGACAGGTGGCCTCTTCTTGGAGGTAGGCCAGGGAAGGTAAAAAGGCCATTGTGCGATGAGGATTTCTATCAAAATATACTGCCTTCTGAAATTCCTGTTTCTCCAGAAGCTAAGAAAAGTGAGACTCTGATGGCTCTTCAATCCTCACTCTCTTTCCTGAAAGTCAATATCTAGGAAGTTACAAGCTTTAAGTGTGCTTCTGTCTCCTTCCTTCTTCCCAGAAATCTCTTCCAAGATTAATCAAAATACACAGTCAAGATCTCACTGAAGCATCTTCTTTTGCTTCTGATTTTCTGCCAAACTGAAGCACAGGATGGCATCATATTTTTCATTAATGAGACATATTCCCAGTCACCAAGTTGTTCCTATGGGTGAGAAAATATTCACTTGTGAAACTGGAGTCAATAAAGCATAAACTTCTTCCTATACAAACCATACCTTAGGGAAACCAAATGAGAGTAAATTTCTATTTATGGATGTATTCCAGATAAGAAATGCAATATGGTATTGTGAATGTGGTAATGGTTTTATAGATGTGTAGATTTGTAAAAAACTTACCTTATTTTATACTTTAAAAACCTGAAGTTATTGTATTTCACCTCAAAAAGGCTATTTTCATAAGGGGGTGGTGACAAAACCTTCTTAGATTCCATACAAAGTTGACTATTATTTAACTTTCAGTTAAATCCACAGCTCTGTCCCTCTAGAAAACTCATTAAATGGCATGTCACCTATATTGCTAGGCAATATCATAATGGTAAAATGACCTTGATTATAAATTGCACCTGAACTTGGAAGAACAAAAGAGACACTATAAATATCTTACAGGGGCACCATAGCTTAGGCCTTTTTGAGTATGGTGATTCTTATTGTTGGGAAGTCATTTGAAAAGATCATGGGACCTGTGCCCATTGAGTTGTTACAAGAGATGTGGGCTCTGTGCTGCATGAGGCTTTTAAGCCAGAGCAATTCCCACCCATGTCCAGTGTGGATCTTGTCTCCTGATCACAGGCTGTCACCTGAAAGGCAGGGGCAAGGACTCCCAAAGGAGAACAGTGCTTAATGATGCCCTATGGAAACCATGGTTCCTGTCCCATATCCTTCTAAATGAATCTGATGGCAAGTGTGGATTATAATAGCCTTGAGAGTCTTAATGTTTTGTAGAGAAAATCTCTTGTTCATTATTGCAAGAAGAAAGTCATAGAAATGTAAACACTGTCTGGATATTTATGACAATAAAATAACTGCTGCTAATTGTGTGTCTACTGATGAACTTTTATTTTTGTAAAAAGTCTCTATTCCTTAGACATTTATGCCACAGTAAATACAGTTGAAGTGACATATCTGGAATGATGTTTAGTATTTGTTTCAATATAATTGGAGACAGGAGAAAAAAGAATGTGGTATAAATGACAAATTGCCCATGAGCTGATAATTGATGAAGCTGGGTGATGGGTACATGGGGGTTCATTTTGCTAATGTGCCTACTTTTGAGTATGTTTGAAATTTTTCATTATAAAAGGGAGAGAGATTTCTGCTTCTGGTCTAACTCTCCTGTTGAGAACAATCCAAGAGATGGATAGAATATACAGATCCACTGACGGAAGGCATTGGAGAGCAAAGAAGACTATTAGGAGCTTAGAAGCAAAAATCCTGGAGAAAAGAGGAGCCCCACATCGGAGTTCAGGTCTAAGGGTATTCTCCAATAGAATACATTCTATTTTAATGTTTGGTGCATACAGACAATGTAAAAAGCATTTGACCTTTGCATCCTCTTTTGCCTATTCACTCAAGAACTTCAGGCATTCTCCCTCTCAGCTGCATATTTATGTCTCTCTACTTGCTTATACTCATTGGCATACAAGTATTATTGCAAATAATCTCAAAATAGAAATGCTCACTTGATCCCACTTCCAACTCTAACTACCATCCGATTTCTCCAAATTTTTTAATAGCAAAACACCTTGAAAGAGTTTTCTCTCCATTCTCTCATGAACCCACTACAAAGTAAAATTTTAGTTACCATCCCATGAATGCTTTTTCTTAAATTAATAAGTGATGCCTACTGAATAAATGCAAGTTATTTAAATCCTCAACATAACTAGTAAGAGCATTTAACTTAGCTGGTAATTTTCTCCTGAAATACTTTCTTTCCTTGGCCTGTAGACAATCACACACTCATGGTTTCCCAACTTCCTTTTCGTCCAATACTTATAGTCTCTTTCACAAGATTATATTTGTCTCCCATAACTCTAAATTAGTTTACCAGAACTAAACTTTCCAGATTTAGCAACTAACAATAAGGACATCATATCACTGAATTGTTTACTTGAAAGTGGTAATAATGGGAAATTTTATGTCTTAGATTTTACCACAATAAAAAATAAAACAAACAAAGAGCAACTCAGAATTGTATCAAGGAAAGAGTGACCCCTAATTTAAACTATGAACTTTAGGTAATAAGATAATCCTATTAATATTAGGTCATCACTTGTAACAATACACCACACTAATGCAAAATGTTAAGAGGGAAAAGTAGATGCGTGAGAGGGTATAAATTGGAGCTACATACTTCTTGTATTTTTTTGTAAACCTACAACTACTTGAAAAAAAAACAGTCACCCAATTCAATTTGAAATATTGCCTGGAATATACTTATCCTAAAATATTATTTATTCTTTATTTGAAATTCAAATATACTAAGGCATTCTGATTTTTTTTTCTGGCAACCTTAACCTCATCAGTTCTTTAATGTGCATCATTCCCTAGATGATCTGAAATACTAACTCCTAAATTTTAGCTCTAGCTTGGGTATCTTGTCTAAATTTTAGATTCATATATCCAACCACTACTTGTCATTTCCACTTGGATGTCAAGTAGGCATTACAAACAATATATTCAAAACCAAGGTTTTCATACTCCTCTCCAAATCAGCTCCTACTGCAGTCTTCCCTATCTCTCTTAATGCCAATTCCAATCTACCAGATACTAAAATGAAATATATAGGTGTCATTTTTGAGTCCTCCTTATCTTACACACCCCATGTCAGAGTTATCAGCAAATCCTGTTATCTTTATTTTCAAAATGGTTATAGCATTTAATCATTTTTCATCCCTCCCGCTGTCATCATGTTGCTCTAAACCATCATTCCTTTCTTCCTTGGATTTTGCAATAACTTCCTAATGGTTCCTCTGCCTTAGCCTTCTGCAGATTTCCATCTATTTTCAGTAAATTTCCTAATGTATCCTTGCACAATATAGATGTTATCATGTCATTCCTTTGTTTCAAACCCTCCAGTGGCTTCCCACTTTATCAGTACAATAGCTTAAGTCCTGAACATGACCTGTAGGGCCCTCCAGGAGCTGTACACTTCTCCTCACTTTCCTGACCTCACCTGCTAAATACTCTGCCTCTGTTTTTTTCTGCAGGCCCTGGGATCCTTGCCATTCCCTGAACACTCCCCATAAATTCTCATAAAGCCTTAATTCTCTCCACACATATAGGAATTCTACCATAGGTTAGCAATTTAGTGGAAAGCGACTTAGGAAGAGGCACTATCATTGCCTCCATTCTATAGAAGAGAAAACTGGACTTAAGTAAGTTATAATTTGCCCATGATGTCACATGTGGAGATAATAAATAGAATAGTGTACAGTAATAAAAATAATGTATGTTATATAATAATATTTACATCTAGAGGTAAATTTAACTTAATTATTTAGCCAAACAAGTGACTACAGCCCTGTCCCTGGCCTAAAGCAGGAGCTGACTCAGGAGAATCTCATACCAGCACCCTGGGCTTCCTAAACCTCCCTCACACCCCCTCCAGCTCCAGCAGGGAAAAGAATTGCAGCAACCAGTACTGCATCCTCCTCTGAATGCCCCTGAAGGATCTACCCTGCTAGCCAGATGGTTTTTGAAAGATGAATCAGATTACCACCACTAAAACACTTCCCTTGCTTAGACAAGCCTCCCAGATCCACCTTATTGAGTCGCTTCCCCCGTACAAGCTTTCAAGGTCCCATGAATTCTTAAGAGAATCAATCCCGCTGTTATTAGGCATTTCCTTCTGAGTGGACAGATAAAGTCTTCGCGACCTCAAGCTCCCAGAGAAAGCCCGGAAGAAATCGCACGCACTGCCCTGCAGCCTAGCGCGGCTAAAGCAGCTTCACACCCACGACTGTGACAGTATTTGGGACGGCCCGGGGTCTACTTTTCCGGTATCCACGGTGACCCTGAGGACCCCTCCCCGCGGTGAGGCACCCTGGCTCAGTCACCCCACCCCAACCGCTGCCAGAGCGGTCGACCTTGCTCAGGTCCGTCCTATTCTCAGGCCACATCCCAAGTCCCCGCTCACCTGCGTCTTGTACCGCAGATGTTCTGGTAGGTGGTCGTAGCTCTGAGCTGGGTAGGGAGCCGCCCTTATTTCTTTATGGCATGGGTATTGTTGATGGGACCTCCCACCATGGCGAATTTCTCCTCACTTCCGGCAAAGCCACAAAGCAGCATAACTTCTGGTTGTCTGGTATTGTCTGAGCCAGGCCTGGATGGACTTTTTTTTTTTTTTTTTTTGGCATATGAAAATTTACTACTGCTTGCTTTGTAGCGTCAAACTTTATGATCTCGGTCTTTCCTTCTTACCTTTATATAATGCCAAAAGAGAGACATTGGCTACTTTGACAACCTTAAAATCCTGTAGTAGTTCTCATTCCGGAGGTCTTTTCTTTTAACATTTCTAATCTATAGAAAACTTAAAAGAATAGTACAATTAACACCCATATAAGCATCCTGTGATTGTCCATTTTCGCATAGTTGCAATATTGCCTTATTTCTCTCCAGGTATTCATTTTGCTTGTTAATTTGTTTTCCTAAATATTTTGAAAGTAAGTTTCAAACACCATGGCACTCTACTGCTAAATACTTCAGCTTTAATGGACTTAAAATAAGGTGGTCTCTTTCATAACAATATCCTTACTATTATTAAGAAATTTACTAAATTTGATATTATCTAATGTTGGAAACCTTGATTATTGTTGAAATTACACCAGTTTTAGTGGAGAGTGATATGAGGGTGTGAAGAATACACAATAAGGATAATTTTTCCAAGCAATATAGTCTGGAACAGATGATCTCAAAGTATGGTCTCTAAACCAGCAGCATCAGAAACATACACTATTTTAGTAAAAATGCAAATTCTTGAGAACTACTAACCTAGAATACACAATAAAAGGAAACAATTCTTTCCCCCACCCTACTTGTTAATTTTATCTGGATAAAGTCCCGTGCTAGGAAAAAAGGATATGACTATGACCCATGCAACAAGGAAAAAACTGTGTTGAGATAACCTGAGGGTTTTTCGGTTGGTTGGTTGGTTGGTATTTTTATTTTTTCCAAAAGAAAGAAGACTGACAGGAAAAATTCTCTGACCATTAAACATTTAAAATGGTTTTATCTTTCAGATTTAAAAACAAGAAAATGAAAGCACCCTATAGAAAGCAGAAGGCATTTTTCTCAATGGACTCCTTAGGTAATGTCAGCCACTTTAAAGCATTCAACTAACTTATCTCTTTAAAGAGTGCCAAGTCAGGATTTTTAGATCAAATTCTTTCCTAAAATTCAAAGCAGTGAATCCAACTGCCAACTAGACATTTCAGCTTCAATCTCTTAATGACAGGAAATACACCACATGTCCAAACTGAATTTAACTTCCATCCAAACCTGCTCTCCCTTAATGCTTGCTCTATCCTTGACTGGGAACACCCATCCCTTCCCCCTCCCTTCTAAATCCAATCACTTACCAATACCTTTATACCCAATTTTAATCTCAATACAACAACTCTGGTTCAGGACAGCAAAAAATTAGAGCCTCCTAACAACACAATTTGGCAGGTACCATTTATCCTACCTCATCCATCCAATTCAAAAAAGCTGTTCTCTAAAATATAGCTAGAGATCTTCTCAAAACACACTACTCTTCCTGGCATCCCCTGCTTAAAATCTGCCAGCTGCTTCCCTTTGTTCTTAGGTCAAAACCCCAAATTCTTAACTTGGCTCCATACCAACTGGCCCTTGCTTCTGTCAATTGCTTCATAGAAGCATATTCTCTATGTGCCTCCAGCCTGGGGAGAAATGCCACCAATACCCTGTCAGTTTGCCAAAGCATGTGATTGCTTAAGGGTGAATTTTTGATGTCAGAATTAACTCCCAAACATACATTTACTCTGAAGGAGAATAAGTGACCAGGGGCCGAAGCACTTGCAATTCTTAGGGAAACTACCAACCTAACTCCTGTTTTATGTGGATGGCTCACATGATTGCCTGTCTCTCTTCTCCCCACCTACTTTATTTTCTGTTGGAAGCTGTAGTGGATGCTGTGGTGCCCTTCAGGAAATGCCCTCATTCTCCCTGCTGCCAGGATTATTGGGAGCTCCCTTGCCTAGTTACACCTCATCTGGGTACAGCCGCAGCTAATGACAGGTTGATGAAGAGACACAAAGGTTCCCTTATTAAATAGATTGATTTAACCATTTTTAAAGTATAAGAAGGAAGAGCAAATTGCCTCTCTACCTATCTTTGTACTTTTTTTTTTTAATTTTTAAAAATATGTTTTTGTTACAGAAGTTGTGAACTTACAAATTCACATGTGCAGAACTCCCATACAACAACCCCCACCAACACACCACACCGCTGTGGAAATTTTGCTACAGACTACAAAACAATAGCATCAGGCTACTACCACCAACCATGGTCCACAGCATACATCTGGCATAACCCTTCCATACCCCCTACTATTAACACGGTATATCTTTGGCATTGCTGCAAGAATATTACAGTATTGCTGTTAACTATAGTCCATAGTTACATTGATTGTATTTTTCCATGCTTCTCCACAATACCACCACCCTGCAATAGTGACATGCATCAATTCTAGTTCACAGAAGGACATTCTTGCATTTGTACTATAAACCACAGTCCTGATCCTCCTCTGGGTTCACTGTGTTAGTCAGTCCCAAGATTATTCTTTTATTTTTATTTTTATTTTTTATATTTTAAAAGATGCTTAGAGTACATAAATGTTACACAAAAATTACAGGGATTTCCACGTTTCCCACCTCCCATACCTCCCATAACATCCCACATAAACATCTTTCATTAGTGTGGCACATCACCTGCAATGGATATACACATCCTGGGGCTTTGCCACTAAGCATGGACCATAGTTCACATTGTAGACCACACTCTTTCCCACACATTTCTGCATGTTATATGCTGATGAAAAATTCCCTATATCTGTCATTGTAATGTTACTCAGGAAAATTCCCAAGTCCTGAAAAAGCCCCTGTATACAACTGCTTTTCCCTTCCCTGCCACAAAAGCATCCAGTGTCCACTGGCTCAACCTCACTGTTGTAATTTTTTCCATTGCTTGAATCACATTATGTCTACAACAGAATACCATTAAGTCCACTCTAGTCCATAGCTCTTCCCCCAATCCTGAGGAGTTTAGGATGGTGATGTCCACTCCACCTCTAAGTGAAAGAGGACTTATATCCCATGGATATGGTGGATGGGATTATCCTACCTGCAGCTGCAGCCTCTCTCCATTCCCTGGGATGGCCGTTGTCCATCATCATCTCCTTACCTTGTGACTTAGGTGAGTCCATTGAACAGTAGAGTAGGAGTTGCAGCTCCACCGAGATTCCAGGCACAGCTGGCACATAGGCAAGCCAGAGGCTCCAGTCTCTGGAAGTACATCTACAAACTGCAGCATCACATATAGGATTGAATAGAAGGGACTGATGGACCATGTGCAGGGAGGACTTATTTGAGTCCACCTCTGTCACTCTCGGGAGCACAGATTCCAAAGTAGAGCTCACTGATAAGGCATCAATATCTGGAGCTATCCTCCCTTATATAGGGCCTGGGTGTCTCCAGAGCCATCAGGAGCCCCTCTGTGTGGGATAATATCCACTTTGGTGTTCTATGAGATCCTACTGAAGTGTGCATAAGCGTTACCACTGGGATGACCTCCCGACTCTCTTTGAAGTCTCTTAGCCACATGAACTCATTTGTCTTTACCTTTTCCCCCTTTTATTCAAGGTCTTTTTCCAGTCATATTGCCAGTTGGCACTTGGTATTAATCCCTCGTTGCCAGGGAGGCTCATTCCTGGGAGTCATGTCCCATGCTGGGGGCAAGGTAATGCATTCATATGGTGAGATTGACTTAGAGAGAGGCCACATTTGAGGCAACAAGGAGGCCTTCAGGTGGCAACCCTTAGGCACCCTATAACAGTAGGCTAAGTTTCAATTACAAGAGCAAAGACTTGTAAGGCTAGTCATCAATAACAAAAACCCATCAGTGGACCCTCCTCCTTTGCCAGACACTGCCCCTGCACTTGAGGGACTGTTGCTGCTCCTTTGGAGGATGTGGCAGAGCTCTCCTGGCTGTGAATTCAGTACTCCCTCATTTATTGAGTGATTGTCTACCCCCTGTGACCATGCCCTATTCCTTGATCATTTGAACAATTTTATATATCTCTCATATATATTCAGGTGAACTTCCTCCCATGAAACCCCCATCCCAGACACCCTCCACCAATGATCCTCTCCTGCCACCTCTGTAACCCTTCTGTGATCCAAACCTTCCTTAAAGATGAAGCACATATAATAGCCAAATACAATTAATAGGAAAATGAAATAATAAAGATAAGTTTAAATATAACAGATAAAATACATGGTAACTTAAAAAACACACACACACTAGAAATAAAATAAAATTAAAGGATTTGGCTATTCAAAAAATGGGAAAAAAATAAAAAAAAAATTTTTAAACATTTTTCCTTTTATCACTGCATTATTGGGTGTCCAGTCTATACTGTGGCCCCTGCCCCTTCTCACTCCTCAGTGTCTTCCGAATTTTCATTTAGTTTTCAATGAAGTTTTAGGTCACAGCAAAGGCACACACAGAATACTAGAGACTCCCATATACCCAACCTCCTTCCCCTTTCCTCACCCCATATTAAAACCTTTTTTATGTGGATGTTAGCATTGTTATAACTGTTATACAGATAGTGAAGCATAGCTACAAAGCATTGTCAATGGTTTACAGTATAGTTTACAATTTAGACAGTACAGTTTAATAATTTTTATGATAATATTTTTTGAATCTTACAATATATTACACAATATATTTGGTTCATAGTATTGCATTTTTACAGGATTTGTCCTTTTGTGTCTGGCTTGCTTTGCTCAGCATAATGTCTTCCAGGTTCTTCCATGTTGTCATATGCTTTATGACTTCATTTCTTCTTACAGCTGCATAATATTCCATTGTGTGAATAGATCACCACAGTTTGTTTAATCATTCTTCTCTTGATGGACACCTGGGTTGCTGCCAACTCTTGGCAATGGTGAACAATGTTGCTATGAACATCAGTGTGCAGATGTCTGTTCGTGTCACTGTTCTCATTTCTTCTGCGTATATACCCAGTAGTGGTATTGCAGGGTCATGTGGCAAGTCTACATTTAACTTCTTTAGGAACTGCCAAACAGTCCTCCATAGTCCTCCATAGAATGGCTGTACCATTCTGCATTCCCACCGACAATGAAGAAGTGTTCCTATCTCTCCACATCTTCTCCAACACTTTTAGTTCTCTGTCTTTTAAATAGTGGTCATTCTGATAGGTGTGAAATGATAACTCATTGTAATTTTGATTTGCATTTCCCTAATCATAGGTGATGTTGAGGATTTCTTCATGTGTTTTTTGGCCATTTGTATTTCTTCTTTATGTATGTCTATTCAAGTCTTTTGCCCACTTTTTAATTGGATCATTTGACTTTTTATTGTTGAGATGTAGCATCTCTTTATATATCTTGGATATTAAACCCTTATCAGATATGTGATTTCCAAATATTTTTTTTCCCATTGAGGTGGCTGCCTTTTCACCCTTCTGACAAAGACCTGTGAAGTGCAAAAGTGTTTAATTTTGAGGAGGTCCCATTTATCTATTTTTTCTTTTGTTGCATGTGCTTTGGGTATAAGGTCCAAGAAACCACCACCTACTACAAGGTCTTAAAGATGTTTCCCTATATTTTCTTCTGGTAGTTTTATGGTCCTGGCTTTTATATTTAGATATTTGATCCATTTTGAGTTGATTCTTGTATAGGGGTGTGATAGGGGTTCTCTTTCATTCTTTTGGTTATAGATATCCTGTTCTCTTCACACCATTTGTTGAAGAGACTGTTTTTTCCAATTAGCATGGTCTTGGTAGATTTGTCAAAAACCAGTTGACTGTATAGGTGAGAGTGTATTTCTGGGTACTCAATTCTATTCCACTGATTGATGTGTCTATTTTTATGCCAGTACCATGCTGTTTTGACCACTATAGCTTTGTAATATGTTTCAAGGTCAGGCAATGCCATGACTCCCACATTGCTCTTCTGATTTAGAATGCTTTTGGCTATTCGGGTGCACTTACCCTTCCAGATGAATTTGGTAATTTCCTTCTCTAATTCTGTAAAGTAAGCTATTGCAATTTTGATTGGTATTGCATTGAATCTGTAAATCAGTTTGGGCAAGAGTCACATCTTCACGATATTTATTCTTCCAATCCATGAACATGGAATATCTTTCCATTTGTTCAGGTCTTTTTTAAATTTCTTTAAGCATTGTTTTGTAGTTTTCTGCCTACAGGTCTTGTGCTTCTTTAGTTAAATTAACTCCTAGGTATTTGAGTCTTTGTGTTGCTATTTAAAATGGATTTTCCCCCCTGATTTCCTCCTCAGGTTGTTCCGTACTAGTGTACAAAAACATTACTGATTTTTGCATCTTGATCTCGTATCCTGCCACTTTGCTGAACTCATTTATTAGTTCAAGTAGGTTTGTCATGGATACTTCAGGATTTTCTAAGTAAAGTATCATGGCATCCACAAACAGTGAGAGTTTTACTTCTCTTTTCCTGTTTGGATTCCTTTAATTTTTTTTTTCTTTTCTAATTGCCCTAGCTAGAACTTCTAATAAAATGTTGAATAACAGTGGTGACAGTGGGCATTCTTGTCTTGTTCCCAATCTTAGAGGGAAAACTTCCAACCTTTCCCCACTGAGTATGATGTTGGTTGTGGGTTTTTCATACATGCCTTTTATCATATTGAGGAATTTTCCTTTTATTCCTATCTTTTGAAGTGTTTTTATCAAAAAAGGATGCTGGATTTTGTCGAATGCCTTTTTTCATCTATTGAGATGATCATGTGTTTTTTTTCCCTTCAATTTGTTAATGTGGTGTATTACATTGACTGATTTTCTTATGTTGAAACAGCCTTGCATACCAGGAATAAATCTCACTTGGTCGTGATGTATAAGTCTTTTGATATGCTGTTGATTTGATTTGCAAGAATTTTGTTGAGAATTTTTGCATCTATGTTCACTAGAGAGATTGGTCTGTAATATTCTGTTCTTGTAGAATCTTTCTCTGGCTTTGGCATTAGGGTGATGTTGGCTTCATAAAATGTGTTGGGTAATATTCCCTCCTCTTCAATTTTTTGGAAGAGATTAAAAAGAATTGGTATTAATTCTTTTCGAAACGGTTGGTAGAATTCACCTGTGAAGCCATCTGGTCCTGGACTTTTGTTTGCTGGGAGATTTTTGATGACGGATTCAATCTCCTTACATGTGATTTGTTTGTTATTTCTTTCAGTGTCAGTTTAGGTTGCTTGTGCATTTCTAGAAATTTGTCCATTTCATCTAGGTTGTCTAGGTTTTTGGCATATAGTTCCTCATAATATACTCTTATGATTCTTTTCATTTCTGTGAGGTCATTTGTAACTTCCCCCCTTTCATTTATGATTTTATTTATTTGCATCTTCTCTCTTTTTTTCTTTGTTAGTCTAGCGAGGAGTATGTCAATTTTATTGATCTCTCAAAGAACCAGCTTTTGGTTTTGTTGATTTTCTCTATTGTTTTTCTGTTCTCATTTTCATTTATTTCTGCTCTAATCTTGATTATTTATCTCTTTCTGCTTGCTTTGGGATTTATTTGCTGTTCTTTTTCTAGTTTCTCTAGTTGTTTAGTTAAATCTTTGAGTTTAGCTTTTTCTAGTTTTTTAATATAGGCATTTAGGGCTATATATTTCCCTCTCAAGACTGCCTTCACTGTATCCCATAAGTTTTGACACGTTGTGTTCTCATTTTCATCTGTCTCAATATATTTACTGATTTCACCTGCAATTTCTTCTTTGACCCACCGATTATTTAGGAGTGTGTTGTTCAGTCTCCACACATTTGTGAATTTACTTTTTTTCTGTCTATTATTGATTTCTAGTTTCATTCCATTGATCTGAGAAGGTGCTTTGTATAATTTCAATCTTTTTATGTTTTTTGAGAGATTCATTGTGTACTAACATGTGGTCTATCCTGGAGAAAGAGCCATGGGCACCAGAGAAGAGTGTATAATCTGCGGAGTTTGGATGCAGTGTTCTGTATATGTCTGTGAGGTCTAACTTGTTCATCATATTGTTCAAGTTCTCTGTTTCCTTGTTGATCTGTCTAGTTGTTCTATCTAATGATGTGAGTGGGGTGTTGTAGTCTCCAACGATTATTGTAGAAATGTCTATTTCTCCCTTCAATTTTTCCAGTTTGTCTCATATATTTTGGGGCCCCCTGTTCAGGTGTATAGATATTTATGATTATTATGTCTTCCTGGTGGATCGTTCCTTTTATTAATATATAATGACCTTCTGTATCTGTCATAACTTTTTTGCATTTAAAGTCTGTTTTGTCTTATATTAGTAAAGCTACCCCTTCTCCTTTCTGGTTACTATTTGCATGGAGTATCTTTTTCCATCCTTTCACTTTCAGCCAGTTTGTATCCCTGGGTCTAACTTCAGTTTCTTGTAAGCAGCATATGGATGGCTCATGTTTTTTTAATCCACTCTATCAGCCTGTATCTTTTGATTGGGGAATTTAATCCATTCACATTCAATGATATTACTGTAAATACACTATTTACTTCCTCCATTTTATTCTTTGGTTTTCCTATGTCATATTGTTTTTATCTCTCTTTTTTCTCTTTTGATTATCCTTTCTGCTATTCTTTCTTCTATACTCTCCTCCAAGTCTCTCTCTCCTGTCTTTTCTTTCAGGGTCTAAGGCTTCTTTTAATATTTCCTGTAAAATTGGATTCTTTTTTGCAAATTCTTCATGTCCTCTGGGACTTTGTTGTATTCCTTTTTTTGGGCCATGTCTTCTATTTTCTTAGTATGTCTCATAATTTTTTGCTGGTGTTTAGGCATCTGGTTAGGATGTAGTTTACTCAGATGCTCAATCTCTTTCTCTTTTATACAGATTTAGTGGCAGGGGGCTTTGAGTTACCACAGCTCTTTGATTTTTGGCTCGACCTGGATTGTTAGAATTGTCCGTCTGGTTGCTCAAAACTGGGCACTGGACACAGTAATTGATTGTAGAGTCACTTCCTAGAGCCTTGGGCAGGGAGACTATAAAGGCCAGGAAAAGCCTCTCCTACTTATTTTTAATTTTCTTATGTGCACGTCCTTGGTCTGCCAAGAGATCAATTCAATGTCTTTGGCAGCACACAGTTCAATGCCTGGTTGGAGTGTATTTGTTGTGACACAGACCAGATCAATGTGATAGAGCTTCCTGTCTGGGGGCTAAAAGACTTGTAATTCAAACTTTCTGAGACAGTTCTCCAGTCTTCTCTGGCAGTCCCCTCCCTTTTCCCAGCTAGGAAATATTTCCACTCCCCTCTGAGTCTTCAACAATCCGTCCCTGTTAGTAGAGGAGGAGATTGGGAGGTTTGTATAATTTTAGCCCCTTGCAGGTTCCAAGGCAAACAATTGTGCAGCCCCACCTGTGTGGAGTGGCTCTTGGGACATGGCAGACTAAACCTGCAAGTCAAAAGCTGAGTCAGCCACAGCCTCTCTCTCCCTTCTCCTGTGGAGTCCTCAACAATTAGTCCAGGCTAGAAGAGAGGGAGATTGTGAGGGTCGGATTTCTCCAGTCCTTCGTAGGCTTCCAGGGCAAACCACCGTGTGGTCCCACCTGTCTTGGAAGGGTCTGTGGGGCTCCGCAGCCCAAATTTGTGGGTCAGAACCTGAGTCAGCCTTAGGCTGTGTCCCTCTCCCTCCCCTTTCCTGGAGTGGTAGATTCCTGGAGCCCCCCTTTGTCTGTTGTTGCAGGTCCAGAGGCCCTAGAATTCTAAAGAATGTGGGAGAGGGTGCTGGCAGCAGCAGCCACTGCTGGTTCTAACTCACAGTTCTGTTGTAGCAATTTCCTTCTTTTGTCCCTCTCTTCTCTGGGTGGTGTGCAGGCTTCACCTGCTGTCCTAAACCCTAGAAGATCTTTTTCGGGGGCTCCCAAGGTTGAATTCTGATGCATTTTAGGGACACAAGTCAAAAGTCACTTTTCATGGTAAAGTTATGGGTCAGGGACTTTGTTAAGTGCCTTCCATGCAGTCACTGTTTCTCCTCAAACATTTACAACTTTATGAGTAAGTGCTGGAAAAGACAATCTGCCAGCGGTCCTAAAGGTACCTGCATGTCTTGCTGGGTATGCCAAGAATGCAGGACCCTAACAGCTCTGTACCTAAGCCATTTCCCAGTGTTGTGTTTGCAGGGAACATCCTTGGAAGATAAGGTAAAATCTCCTTCTGTGACAAAGAGCACGCCTGCTATCAAAGTGTATTCCCCAAGCTCAAGTTTCCTTGCCTGTGACACAACTTACTCTTTGCACAGCATCTACCTGGGTCCTTCCACTTTAGTGGGACTTGGGAGATGTGGAGAGCCAACCCCAAAATGATGTTCATGCTGCTTTTTGTGCCATGAGTAAGCAAATTACTTTTTCTCTGACCCAAGAGTCTTATATCTTCTGCCAGATACCACAAAACATCAGCATGCTAGCTTACTAGATTGCAAGTAGGGCTACATCCCAAACACTGACATTTTGAAGAAAGTATCATCAATTATAGTGTTAAGTTCAATTAAGAAGAATTTGAATTGGCTCATCAAAAGTTGTAATACTAACTGGTAAAACCAATGGCATGTAACTAAGCCATTAATCTCATTAACCTTTCTTGGTTCTCCTGTAAAACACAAAGCAGTCCTTTAAACCTATGTAAAGCACTTCATAAGTGTCTTATTTAACTAGAAATTTCAAAATTGTTAATATATCCAAATAGATTAACATAGAAAATTGGGATTATTTTCATTCCACCACTCTTTATGATAATGTAAATATGTACAACACAAGTTGAGAAGCAGCAGGCTATGATAGAAGTGAGTTTTCTTACTAAAGCTGCTACCTAACTGGGTATACTTCCTTAATCAAATTAATTTCTTTGAGCTTTAGTTTCCATTTTAGAAAGTTTGAAGCATTAAATGAGAAAATACACATAAGGAGCATGCTAAAGTGCCTGACACAAAACAGATGATCAATAACTCACACTGTGCAGAAAATAGTTTTAGCAGGCTGAAGACTGCTGTCTTTAAAAGCCCTGCTTTCAACATTGTCCCTTAGCTGGTATCTGGGAACTTGGATGTAGGAAACGTTCCCACCATTCCCTGCCAGGAACAGCTCACTGTACCTAAACTATTTGTATACACAATGTGATATATACTGAACACCTACTTTCCTTCTGAAGATCTGGAATTTTGATACTTACTAGACAGAGAGGGCCACATGACTGTTGCCCAGTAAATACTTTGGGCACTTTTTTCTAAGGACCTTCCTTGGTAGACAGCATTTCACATGGTTTGTCACAACTTTGAGACTCTACATTTATAACTTTGGTTAACGTATCCAACACCTCGCAGGAGTGTAGACTTCATGATTTGAATGCTCCCCTTTATTTTCTCAAAATTGTGGTATCAGCTCCTATTCTCATGCCTGTTGCATAATGGAGTCTCAATAAATGTTTGGCAGATAACCTAAATCTGAGGTAGATTCCTAGCTCTCAGATTCAACCATTGTGCCCTTGGATGATACATAACATGTATGAGACCAAACATGTGATGGTAAGGCTAATGTGTCAACTCAGCCAGGTAATTGTGTCCAGTGTTTGGTCAAGCAGGCACTGGGCTAATTGTAATTCAAGAGCATTTATGGACTTCGGTTACCAGTGCGTTTACTGCATGGATGGCTGATACATCTGCATCAATCAGGGAGATTGCATCAGCAATGGATGATACTTTTATCCAATCAGTTGAATGCCTTAGAAGGGGAACTGATTTCAACATTCAGAACAAATTTCCCAGCTCATCTTTGGACAGCCAATTTCTCTCAGAAACTCATCAAGGTTCTTTCATTGCACTTTTAATCAGAGCCCCTGGTTTGCATCCTGCCTGCAGAACTGGACTTGTGCATCCCCACAGTTGTGTGAGAGACTCTTCTAGAATCTCAAATTATTGACAGATATCTCCTGTTGATTCTGTTTCCCAAGAGACCCCTGACTAATACACATGTTTATCTGTAAAACAGAAATACTATTCCTAAAGGCAATATACCTTGTAGGATAAGATGATGTTTAAAGGCTGTCAATGTAGGCTGCTTGATCCTTCCCTAAGACTCTCCAAAGATAATTCATGGCCACTTCCCAAGTGTTGCAAATTTAATTAACAAAGGACAACCACTTCCATTGTGACTCCACAGATCTCAGCAGAATCCCAAGAACCTGCATTTTTCACTAGAGTTACTGAAAGTCAGAGAAGACTGGATGGTGGGCAAGCCAGAGGCTCAGAAAACTTATGCTCAGGGAAGCCTCACCTTGCCCCTTCCTTCAGCATGTTCAGATTACTTAGAGAGGGTGTCTCAGCCCCACTGCCTGGATGCCATGTAAGAACCACACAGCCACATGTGGGCAGGGTGGACAAACCAACAACCCTGGATGGGAGACTTGTCCTGTGGGTGATTGGGGATTTCCTGGTGGAAGGCAGGAAAGGTGTGGCAGAAGTTCAATGGCCCTGGAAGGGGGGTTAGTTAGGAAGAGATCCAGAGGATGACTTGCAGCTGTTTCTTACTGATCAAGACTTGTGGGCTTGAAGTGATCATTCAGTTCCCAATGGCAACCTTTTCTTATTCTTACTATTATTATGGCTTTGAAGAACTTGAGGGTCAAAGTAAGGCCAACCCAGCCATACTCTTTTTTTTTTTTTTTGAGTCAAATGCTTTGATATTTTTAATAATGGTATTAGGAAAATAAATATTAGGTTTCAGGGGTTTCCAACTAAAGGGGAGGAATCTTAATTGAAAGACATCATGGAGGTAAGAAAAAGGAAAGAGTCAAGCTTACAAAGAGCACAGATCAATTAAAAGTCATTTCCTTAATATAAGTTTTAATAGGCTTCAAAACAATCACTTCTTGAATAGTAAGAATAAAAATTAATAAGCCATGTTATATCAAATAAAATAGAAAAGCATAAGCTTTTAAAGGAACAAGAAACTTTTTAAAATATTTTAATATGAAATATTAAAATGTTTTCTTATTCAATTATAACTGCAATTATTATTACCTTATTTAATTATAACTGCAATTATTACCTCATTCAATTATAACTGCCTTATTTACACAAAGGATAAATGAACTAATCTGTTTTATCTAAATTATATAAAAATTCATTAATCTAGGAGCCTTTTTATTTTCTTCTTTTGATGCTTCACTAGGTTCTGTTTGTCATTTTAAGGGCTAGAATATAAAATCATTTTTATAGAGTATAAGTAGATCCTGGAGATACTGCAGGTTTGGTTCCAGGATACCACAATAAAGCAAATATTGCAAAAAGCAAGTTATATGAAATTTTTGGTTTCCCAGTGCATATATGTTACATTTACACTATACAGTAATCTATTAAGTGTGCAATAGCATTATAAAAAAAAAGTACATACCTTAATTAAAATGTGACAGAGACACTAAGTGAGCATAAGCTTTTAGAAAAATGGTACCAGTAGACATGCTAGATGCAGGGCTGCCATACACATTCAATTTGCAAAAGATGCAATATCTGTGAAGCACA